>VDFB02039791.1:0-17238 GCA_007258455.2 Sequoia sempervirens | reverse complement strand
TTAGAAGGAATATATTATGCAATAATTACATAAACTAAACATCAACTCTTGGAAGTGCTTTGTTTCTTTATTTCTTTATTATATGCTTTAGTGTTCATGGTTTTGCTTTGCTTTTCATGTGACGTACAAGGTTCTTATGTACAAGACTTTAATCTTATTATTAAATGTCATTGTGATAAACTCTTTGAAATTTCTTTTTCTTTTCAGATAAAATTTAAGTATTTAAATATTTTAATAATTAAAATTTAATGCTTGTTTTGAATAATAAATATATTTTAATTAGTAAGTTTTTATATGAGAGATCTCATTTTTACCTTTAAAGAGATTCAAACATGATATTTTAATTAGTAGGGTATGTCAGTATCACAGTCACATGGAAAAACTTATCAGATGTAATAAGCTTATAGAGAGACTACTCGGTTCTTACAATCTAAAAAAACATTATTATACATATTCAAATAATCAATTTAAATAATATTAAATAAAAATTTATATTTAAATTTAATCTTAATAAAAAAATATAATCATATTATTCAACAAATTTAAAACCGATAATATATATTTTTATACATAAAAATGGCACGCACCATGCCAAATGGCAACACCCATAATACATAGAAAAAGTACCATGGAGGGGAGGGAATTAGTGAAAGTTTATAACATATTAATACATGTTTAAAATATATCCTCTTATTAAAATATGAAAGCAATACACATAAATCAAAAGGCATTTTAGGATCGACAATGTTTTTTATTATAATTTAATATAAATTTATGGAAAAAAAATCAATATATTTTTATTTAAAATTTAAAATTTATTATATTAAAAGTATATTATTTTAAAAAATATTAGTTTATTTTAAATTTTAAATTAAAATAATTAATAAAGAATTATTTTGTTAATATATTTGAGTTAATTATTCAAGAGTTGTAAAAGAATATTAAGAATTCAGATTACTAGTAATTATGAGGTCTATCTGATTATCAAATTTATGTTAGTATTTTTCACATTCATAAAAAAAAATCTCCCATAAAAATATCAAATCACCTTTTTGTGATTCTATCAATCATTAATTAAAATTTTGGACCCTCTTACACATCCAAAACTAGTTATAAATATGAACAAAAATCCTACATACCTATAAATGAATCTATTATTCATATTTCTAATAGATAATAAAAAATTACATCATTATACTAGTTCATAATGCATACCATTATCAATCCATCAAAGATCTCCACTACCATTCACCATTCCTTTTTCTAATTTACAACTACACAACCTATCATACAAACCATATAATTAGTATCAATCCATAAAAGAAAAAAAAGGAGCTAGAGGGAAAATTACACAACATTATGAGTTTATCTATCACATTTATGTTAGTATTTTTCACATTCATAAAAAATTATTTCATAAAATGGAAAATCACCTTTTATGATTCTATCAATCATTAATTAAAATTATACACATTCAACATTTTGATGGAGCTATCGTCGGGTGGTGTTGCGTTCTCTCTAGGTGGTGGTGAGGTTTTTTCAAATTTGGTGAAGGCGGGAATCCTTGTTTCTCAAGCTAGAGTTAATGGCGGTGGCTTGGTTGACGATAAGGGTATGTCAAACAGTTGTCTAATAGATGGGACTACTTGTGGGTCCTTTCCATTGGATACTTCGAAGGTGCTTCCGGTCTCTTCCTGTCTGGTTCTTGATGGTACTTCCCTTGGCAAGGTGGGGTCTCTTTATGTGGCCCCCGAGGTTCTCATTTCTAGGGATGTTGCAGATGGTTGAAGGGGTGATGACGTATCTTTGGACATGAAAATTTGGTCAAAATTTTTTGGTTCGAAGCCAAAGGAGGGTGATCCCACAATAGTGGTTTACAATTTTTGGCCAAACTGGACACTAAAATATTTTTTTCTAACTAAATCTTTACTTTTGGGCACCTATAGCGGCTAAACCGTGAGGAATTTGAAGATGATGCAAACTAGTGATTTGTAACATTTTGTCTGTAGATTCTAAATATATTTTTTTCAAGATTTTTGGAATGAAATTGCACTTCTTTTTCCCTCTCCTTTGAAAACTAGTTTTTTTTCAGTAAACACCATTTTTAAGGAGTGATGCTCACTGTATACAACATAACTTTTTTTTCCATGAAGGATAAAATTTTAATTTTTTTGAATTTAGATTTGTAACTATGATATCTAGTGCTTCTAATTGATTTCATAGTGTTTTATTGAATATTTTTTCCTTAATCAAATTTTGAAGTCAAACCAATTACAATTCTGACATAGGTGGACCGTATATAATGTAACCTTTTTTGTATGTATCGAAATTCAAAAAAAAATTGTTGGATCAAGGACTTCAATATCTAGTGCACTCATATTTTTCAATTTTTTTTTGATAATCTGCTATTTTTCCACATGTGCAGAACAAAGAGCTTGATTTTCGGTGAAAAACCTATGTTTAATAAAACTAAATAAACAAATACATAATAAAACCAAAACATATTAAAATTATATTCTTTGGATAGCTCGTTTTGAGGACTACCATCATCCAGTTGGGTCTGTGAATTCTCCTCCATTTTCATCCTCAACCTGAGCTTCGAACAGAAAAATTCTAGAGTTTTTTGGTGCCAGAGGGGGAGAAAGGGGGAAAAGGGGGGTTCGAGCGAACTAGGGGAGTTTGAGCGAACCCCCTTTCCACAACCATTTTCTTTGCTTATTTTGCGAGGAAATGAGGGACCCAACAATTAATGGGTTTGCTCGAAGGGGGGTTCTAACGAACCCCCTTTGGGTTCGCTCGAACCAAAAGTTCGTTCAAATCCCCAAAAACTAATTTTTTTTGCATGGGGTCATTTTTTGCAACTTTTCCTTCCTCACTGAAATTGTAAACCACTTTTGTGGGTTTACCGAGGACAAGAGTTCATCTCCTCCAATGGAATTCTTTGTTGACCCCTCGATTGGTGAGTATTTTATCTCTATTCCTAGTTGCATTATTGAGAATGGGGTTCAATCAATGGCTTTTTTGTTGGTTGGTAAGTTTTGGGGCCCTTGCCCGAATATCAACCCAATTTGCAACCTTGAATCATTAGCATCTGAAGGGGCAGGTTGAGGTGGTTGCTCTTGCTAAAGTTTTCTTCTCATTTTATTTTACTTGTGAGGAAGACCTTTTGAAGGTTCTAGTGGGGGGTTCGTGGTTGATTGGAAATCTACTTTGGTCCTGAAGAAATGGGAGGCTAGTTTCAACCTGAGCTCTTGTTGTTTTGACTCGACGCATGTGTCGATGCATTTACCTAGTCTTCCTCTCAAATTTTGGGATGAGCAAGTCTTCAAAGTTATTGCTAGCACCTTTGGATGTTTGTTATCCATTGATCATTTGACTGCTTTGAGGAAACGTTTGGTGTATGCCCAGTTTTGTGTGATTATGGATCAATCTACAATTTTTTTGGCTTTTGTCAAGATTAATTCGAAGTTGGGAGTGTGGGATCAAGAAGTTGAGTTTGAATGTATTCCTTTTGCTTGTTTTCACTGTAAGAAGGTGGGTCATTAGGAGAAAAAATGTTCGTTGAAGCCTAAGAAGCCTCTGCAAAAGGTCTCGGCTCCTCTGAAGGATCCCATTCCTTCTTCTAAGGTGGGGAGGGAGGTGGGGAGGTGTCTAAATTTTGGTGTTTCAAGTGCTCATATTAATGGAAGCTCAGGTGAAGTTGGTATTTCAGTGTATGCAAGAAGTTGAGTCCACTTTTTGGCCAAAAAGTGCAAGTGTTTTCCTTGATTTTCAAAATTTGTCACATTTGACCTTAAAATTTGAAGCACTTAGAGATGGAATCTTAAAAAAGTCACTAACATAAAATGTAGTCTCGAAGTCTAGTTTCCAAATATGTAATTTATTTCAATACCTAGATGATAAAAATTAATTTTCAATAGGCGTTTCTAAAAACCACTATTTAAAAGTCACTTTTTTTTACCATACCATGCGCATGTACGTCATCCATATTTTGACGTAAATAATCATATTTTTCTAAATCCTTTTGGGAAAAGATTTGTAGCTCACTAAAGCACGCTTTCAATATTTTTTTTATAATTTTTTATTGAATTATTTTTCTTGGTTAATTTTTTATTGGTCATCTTTGTTGTTTTGAAAAATCATCGTGTACGTCATGCATAAGATGACCTAAACTTATCATTTTTTTTTCTTTTCAAATTAAAAATAATTGTCTAAAGTACATTTTTCATGTAATTCATTTTACAAAAAAAATATTTTAAGAAAAATTTATTAAAATAAGTTTAAAAAACCCTGATATTTTAAGTTTATGGATTAGTTTCATCATGAATTAATTGAAAAATAGAAAAAATAATTCAGCTATAAAAAATTTACATATTTGGAATCTACATTGTCTCATTTATAATGGGTTTTAATTTTGACAAAAAATTTTGCAAAAAAGGTCTTCAAACATATGTCCAAAGTCACTATTTTCTTGTGACATTGACATGACCTTCAAGTTGCAAGTCCAAAGTTGAGGTTCGGATCCTCGAGCCTTTTCTCGAACCGAAAAACAAAACACAAACCTGACCAAAAATTCATATTTTAAAAACGAGATCCCATTTCAAAAAATAAAAAAAATTATGCTTCTACGAAATGGGATCCATTTTGCAAAACAGGATCTTGTTTTGAAAAGTTGCCAAAAATGGAAAGTTTTCAAAACAAGATCATGTTTTGAAAATTTTCCAAAAATGGAAACTTTTCAAAATGAGATCATGTTTTGAAAAGTTGTCATTTTGGAAATTTTCAAAACAGAATCCCATTTTGAAAATTTTCCAAAAATGGAAACTTTTCAAATGAGATCCCATTTTGAAAAATGGGATCCTAATTTTTAAAAACCGGGATCTCATTTTATTTTTAGGCTCGAGACCCCGAACCTAAATGGGATCCCATTTTGTTGAACCTGATTTCAAGATTTTGGCTAAGGCAGAAACTTCCACTTTTTGTGGACTCAACTTCATGCATCTACCCCTTTCTCATAGCTTAACAAAGGTTGTCAAGGTCGTGGCTCGTGGTGGTAACTTTGTGGATATTGAGGGAAATGTTGGTGATTTTTGTACCACTTCAGAGCATATTGTGGGGAGGTCTATTGTTGATGCTCAAACTGGAGCCCTTACTATGTCTTTGGAATCCTTAGAGGTGGTGTTGGTTGTCTCTAGGGTTGATGAGTTGGATCCTATGTTGGCTATGGAAGCGGGTTTGGTTAAGAAGTCCCTTGTTCCTGAGGTGGAGGCCCCTGTGCTTTCTAAGGTTCCCCCTTGAAGGAGGTTACTAATGTTTTCTTGTCTTCAGGGGGATCTTTAGAGGACTTGGATGTTGCTCCAGGGGTGGTAGCCTCTAGGGGGCTGAAGATGGTTGATGAAGTTGTTTTGAAAGTGTTGGTTAAAGATAAGGTGATCACCTCTTCTATCAAGGACAACAATTCTTGTTCCCTAGAGGTGGAGGCTGGGGATCTCCCTCCCTCAACATATAAACCTTGTATTAGGAAGAAACATGTTTCCCCTTCATCGAGTATGGCTACTAGAAACCATTTGAAATTGGACTGTGGTTTTGAGCCTAGAGGTAGGGGAAGACTTTCGTTGCAATAGCTTCGAGAGAAGGAAAGAAAACTTGATACTGCTAATGGCTCGCAAATGACTCTACTTGAGATGGGCCTTAAAGGCTCCTTGCAGAATCTTCTATGAAGATCCTTTCTTGGAATATTTGAGGATTGAATAATCCTCATAAATAGGATCTTCTTTCTAATTAGTAAGAGATCACCGACCTGCTTTCATTATGATTCAAGAGATGAAAATGGGGGTGGATAAGGTGGATAAAATCAAGAACAAGTTGTTTAAGGATTGTGGTTATCAATCTTTTGACTCTAATGGAGCTTTTGGAGGTGTGGCTTCTTTTTAGAACCCAAAGGTAGTTACTGGGTCTTCTTTGTTTGGGGAAGAAAACCATGTGGCTACTTCCTTTTCGAGTCCTAGAGATAAGTTCTCATGGGTGATTTCTAATGTTTATGCTCTAAACTAAAAAAGTGTCAAGAAGTGGTTTTTGGATAGTCTACACAAATTTAAATCTCAGCTCCCTTTCTAGAATTTGCTAGTTATGGGGGATTTCAATACCCCATTGAATGATTCTAATAAGTTTGGTGGTTCCCAGGCAGCAGAGGATAGTAGATTTGATCTTATAAACTTTATTAATGATAATGCCTTACTGGACCTTGATCATTGTGGAGCTTCTTAAACTTTGTCCAATAAGTGTGTGGGGGATGCTCTTATTCAGGTGAAGTTGGATTGTGCTCTCCTTTCCCTAGATTGGTTGCTCTCCTTTGTTTGTTCTTTGTTGGACCTTACTAGACTCAACTTGGATCATTTTCCTATCTCCTTGAATGTAGAGTTGCTTGGTTGAAGGAAGTCATTCCCTTTTAAATTGAGAAGATGTGGGTAAGCCACCTGAACTTAAAAGATAGAATAGTTGTATGGTGGATTATTAATGTGGATGGGTCTGCTATGTATAAGGTTGCTAAGAAGCAGACTTCTATTAAACAGAACATTATTCATGGAATAAATCATCTTTTGCTAATATTTTCAAGGAAAAATCTGAGACTAAAGGAAAACTAGACGTCCTACAACAAAGAATCCAGGCTATTGGGAATGATCATGCTACCCTCTAGGAGGAAAGTATTCTCTTGGATAAGCTGCATAATATTGTGGCTAAGGAAGAGGAGTTTTGGAAGCAAAGATCAAGGGCTATTTGGCTTCAAAGTGGGTATAAAAACACCCATTTTTTCCATCTCACTACTTTGAAGCATAGATCTTCTAATAATAGAATTTCCAAAATTGTTGTTAATGATTAGTCTTTGGAGGGGGGTAATGAGATTAGAAATGCAGCTTGCTCTTTCGTCTCAGACTTGTTTTCAGAGGATCATCCCCCTGAACCTGTTAATCAGCAAAGCTTCTTCAATGTCATTCTTAATTTGGTGTTTGAGGAGTTGAACAAAAGTTTGTTGCCCATCCTTCTTGATGAGGAAGTTAAGAAGGATGTGTTCTCTTTTGAAGGTAACAAGTCCCCTGGGTTGGAGATTTTCCTATGCTTTTCTTTCAAACTTACCAGGATATTGTTGCTAAGGATATTATCAATGCTACTAAATAATTTTTTGGTAGTAGGTAGCTCTTGAAGGAGTTGAATTCAACCTTTATTATGCTTATTTCGAAGAATCCTGGGGCCTCGTCTTTTGGTGATTTTAGGCCTATCAGTTTGTGTAATTCTATTTACAAAATCTTTTCTAAAGCTTTAGATTCAAGGTTGCAACTAGTCCTTCCTCGTATTATTTCTCCTCAACAGAACAATTTTGTGTCGGGAAGGCAGAGTTTACAATTTGTGATTACGGTGCATGAAAATATCCACCCCCTTATGGTTAACAAGAAACTTGGTCTTATTCTAAATTTGGATCTTGTGAAGGCCTACGGTCAGGTTAATTGGCATTTCTGATTGAAAATATTGAAGGCATTTGGTTTCTATGAACAGGTTTTGCAGCTGGTTGGCCAACTTATCTCTTCTTCTTTTTCGGTGCTGGTGGAGTGGTTCTCCTTTTACATTTTTCAAGATCTCTCATGGGATAAGGAAGGGTGATCCTATCTCTCCTTTCCTTTTTATTATCATGGTGGAATCGTTGGGAAAATTTATTCTTCAGGTAGTATCTAATGGGGCTTTCAAAGGCCTTTCTCCTTCGCAGCAACAATCTTACTCACATCAACAATTTTTTGATGATACTGTGATTCTTTTTGAAGCATCAGTCACTACGACCAAGTTGATCCATCTCATCTTGCAGTAGTATGAAGCTGCTTCTGGTAAAAAGGTGAGTTTTCCTAAGAGTATTGTCTTTTTTCTCAATACTCCAGAGAATTTCCAACAAAGGATTGTTAGGATTCTAGAGTGTGGTATTGGGGAGCTCCCTTCTACCTATTTAGGGCTCCATCTATGCTCTAATGTGGTGCCAAAATCATTTTGGAAAGGGATTATTGATAAGTTTAATTTGAAACTAGCTACCTGGAAGGGGGCTCTTCTGAGCGAAGCTAGGAAAATCTAGTTGATTAAGTTCACTCTGCAGAATCTTTTGGTTTATGCTTTGAGTCTATTTCAGATCCCAAGGAGGTTCTGGGAGAAGATTGAGAGTATTCAAAAATGATTTCTCTGGTCTAGGGTGGAGGACAAGAATCAGATGCATTTTCTCTCATGGGAGGAAGTTTGTAGGGCTAAAAATCAAGGTGGATTGGGTTTTTAGAAGTTGAAGGAGTTTAATCTTGCCCTCCTTGCTAAATAGTTATGGAATCTTCTTTTGGATGGTAAGGAATGGACCTATATTTATTCTTCAAAGTACCTAAGGGGTATTGATAAGTTTAGAGACATTTTGAGGGGTGGCTTCGTTCCTCCCTTGGGTTCGGCCTTATGGAATTTCATGATAGAAGCTCACTCTATCATCATTGATTGTTTGAGATGCGTGTTTGGGAATGGTAGGAGTATCTTTTTCTCGAATGACTGGTGGATTGGTCATGGCCCCTTGAAGGATGAACTTTGGGCGGCCTCCTTCAAAAACTTCTCTATTGGTTTGTGGGGTTCTATAGTGTCATATTATATTGTTGATGGTAAGTGGATAAGGTTGGATCTGGCTAATAGGGATCTCGAACGTTTTTATCAGTTCTTATCCCTGATTTATATTTCTTCTTCGGCCCCTATTGATAGGGCGGTGTGGAAGTTTTCTTTGAATGACTACTTTTCGATGTCTTCTACTTTTTCTAATAAAACTTGTATCTTTGGTCCTCCTCCTTTATGGGGCCGCATGTGGAATCTGAAGCTCCTTCCTAAAGTTAACATTTTCTTTTGGCTTCTTTGTCAAGACAAAATATTGACTCTTAACAATCTATCACAAAGGGGTTATGCTCTACCCAATAGATGTTTTTTTGTGTAAGGAGGTTGATGAGGATGTTATTCATCTTCTTGTTGGTTGCAGTTTCTCGTCAAAATTTTAGGCTCATGTCCTTCAATGATGGAATTTATCTTGGGTTTTCCCTACGTCTATCATGAATATTTGGTCTCAGTGGGTGGCTCCTACTCTGAATCTGACTCTTTCTTTGTTATGGTCTCTTATTGTTCCGCATGTGGCGTGGGGAGTGTGGAAGGAACAAAATAATCATATCTTCTATCAACTAGAGTTGCCTCCCTTGAGGCTTTCTCTCAAAATCTATGAGGCAATAAGAGAAAATTTTCTTTTTGAAGTGTTTGTGCTTCACTTTCATGGTCTGAGGGTTGTGGTCTCTGATTATGACTTGATGATTGGTAGTAGATGGAATATTTCTTGTGATATTTCTATTTCATTGAAGAAACCTAAATCTTCTAGGGAGGGGGTTCAATGGAAAGCTCCCTCTCAAGGATGGTTCAAAGTTAATTTTGACGGTGTTGTGAAGGGGAATCTAGGACTTGCTCGTTCTAGGGGAGTGTTACGTGATGAGAATGGTAGGTTTGTCTCTATGGTGGCACTCCCTTTGGGAACCCAAATAAACCACTTTGCAGAGGCATTAGAATCCTATCATGGCCTCCTTCTTGCTAAATAGGTTGGGGTAACTAGGTTGTGGTTGGAAGGGGTTTCCCTTAATATAATTAATTGTCTTTTGTAGGTGAACCCTCTGTCATGGTCTATTTCACATATCATAGAGGATTCCATCTCCATTCTCGGTTCCTTTGATGATTATAAAATATCCAATGTATTATGTGAGGAAAATACTCTTGTTGATGGGTTTGCTAATGTGGGTGTCGTGTCTCATAAATGTTGGTATTCCTATGATGCCATTCCCATTAATCTCCAAAGTACCATTAATCATGATTAATTATCTTGTCATGGTGGTGGAAACATTGGGAGATAAGTGTTTAATTTTTCTCCTCTTTTTTTGGTTTAAGCACTTAGATTTTAGAGCTCGTTTGAGTAATTATTACATATCTTATGAAAACAAGCTCATGGAATTGGTTATTATAGCTAGGTGTACCTACGTTTTCAGGTTAACATGGATTATGGGTGCATTTTGGCCTTATTTCTAGATTGTTCTCTTAGTTTTTTCTACCCATCAAAACAAGGTGAAGGTTACGACGAGGCTGACTTTGGTTGTAATGGGTGGCGATCATTGCAAGCTGGAGTTGCTCTCCTATGAAGAGTTTAGTGGGAATGTGGTTGTGTGGGAGCATCTGGAGAAAGGTGGAGTTTTTCCTTATTTCCTTAAATTGCATTGGTCTGATTTTGAGGTTGATGAGGTTTTTGTGAAGGGTTGGAACAATCAAATGATGCGCTACCAGGGGTGGAGGTGAATGTCACGAAGGGATTAATTTCTGAAATCATGGGTTTACCCATGAAGGGTAAGAAGTTTTATAGAGATTGTAGAGCCTCTATGTGCACTCTAGCCAATATCTTCAAGGGAAAGGAACAAAATGAGCTTTGGTGTGTGGGAAGCGGTGGGTATGACAGGTCTTCCAGTAAGCCATTGTGGAGAGATGTGGCGCTAGCTATCATGAAATATTTCATGCTTGATGGCAAGTATTATGTTATTTTTGGTTATCACTTTATGTTGTTAAACCATTTCAGAAATAACATTTTGGTGTCATTTCCCTATTATTTTCTCCTCTCTATGGAAACTATCATTGAATATCATAGGAAAAATCCTAGTAAGGCTATCCTCCATGAGGGTCTAATGAAGCTTATCATTGACTATATCAAAGTTAAATTTATTCCTGAAATCCCTAAGATTTCTACTGGTCAGAAAGGAAAAGGGTTTGTGCCTGGTTATGATACAAGGGAGTCGATTAAGGAATGGGATGGTGATTATGAGGAGGATGGCTCAGATGAATTGGGGTCTTTAGAAAAGGAAGGTGTCTGAGAAGGACAATGATCCATAGGTTTCTAATTCTTAGACAAAAGGTTATGAGATTGGCACTAAAATGAATGGTGTTATTGCTTTTGGTGTAAAGAAGGATTCTAAGAGGAAGAAAGGTGGGAAAAGGGAGGAGACGTAGGTTTAAAACCTGGTTGAGGAAGGGGTGAAAGGTTTATGTGTGTCCCCTATTTTTACTGATACTTGGGGAAACAAGGGAGCGTTAAGGATGATAAGGAGAATTGTGTGGCTGAAAAAGATCTCGAGGGAGATGGTTTCAAGAATTTTGGGGAGGCTTCCACTTTGCATATTGGATTGGTGTTGCCTAATGGTAAAGGTTTTGAGCAAGTTGAGGACAAGAAAGGCCTTTTGGAGCTGCTAGTGAATTCAATGGTGAAATCTAGTAAGCAACGAGTGGAGGTTGAAGTTGTTGAGGTGGAGGATTCTCCTGGTGAAGATGCTTTGGAGGGTGAAGGTGTGGGCCCAAAGTTTCAACTTGAGAATGTCACTAACCCTTCTGCCAAGCCTTTGAACTAGGATGAAATTGACCCAGATCTTTTTTGTTGTATGGTGGAGGATGGGACCAAAAATATTTTTTCACTTTTTAAATGGATTTTTTTAGAGGTTAAAGATCTTAGTGTTAAGTTGAATGAATGGAAAAGTGTCTGTGTGGTGCTAGTTAACTGTAAGAAGAAGAAATTGATGGTGAAAAGCAAATTCAAAATGATGAATGCAGTTCTTGATAAGGTGGCGGTGGATGTTGAAAATATGGGTAGGGACCATGAGGAGAGACGATCATCTTTGGAGGATATTGTTTGTAGGATTCATGAGGAGCGACTTGTCTCTTTGGAGGATAAAGTAATATTTGCAATGATTTGCAATCTATGGTGCAAATAAGTAACCAATCTCTTAATTCTAGTGCATAAGGTCTGACTCTACTGAATGAAAGAGCCCTCAAATAGACTAGTAAACAGCTTGATCTTGGTGAGCATGAGGAGGCAATTGTTGATGTTAATCGCATGGACCAGGTGGAGAAGAGTGTGGATGAAGGCCCGTGTTTGTGTACTAGGAACAAGACTAAAAAGAGGGTTGTTATATCTTTCCAGGAGCTCAAGGATGTAATGGAGATGCATGATAATATCATCTCAAGTAATCTAGATTCGACTAAGTTTTTAGACGAAATTCTTTAGCTTCTATTTGTTCGGCTTTTGTGTTGATGTTTTTGCTGTTGGTTTAGCTGTTGGGTTGTCTAGGTCTATCTTTTATCAATTTTTTTGGTTTTTTGGGGTTGTTGGTGCTTGTTTCTTAATCTTGGTAAGCCTTTTGTCGATGTGAAGGGTTTTGGAATCCCTTCAAACCTACTTTTCCTTATCAAAAACCATTAATTAAAATTTTGAAACCTCTTACACATCCAAAACTAGTTACAAATATGAAAAGAATTCCCACATTCCTATAAATGAATCTATTATTCATATTTCTAATAGATAATAAAAAATTACATCATTATACTAGTTCATAATGCATACCATTATCAATCCATCAAAAATATCCATTACCATTCATCACTTCTTTTCTAAATTACAACTTCACAACCTATCATACAAACCATTTAACTAATATCAGTCCATAAAAGAAAAAAAGGAGCTAGAGGGAAAATTACACAACCCCCTACTCCAAAGGACACTTACATTTCTTACATCTACACTTCCACTCGAGATGGGAGGATTTAATCATTTTTCCTCTAATGTCCCATGACGCATTGGTACATTAAAATAAACTAATGTAAATATATTTACCTTTAGCCATTTTACCAATCAATCACCACCTTGTGAAGACATGTATATTCTTTCTTAACCCATGGAAATGTTGAAGATAAGATTCAAAGAAAGCTTCAACCTAGTTTTCAATACCCTTAATACCCTCATGAAGTCAATACATCTCCATGGCCAAAGATAGAATTGTGGCACATCTCAAGGACAAAGCATTTTCAAGCATGTTTCTCCTACCCAACTATTGATTAGAATCTAAAAGATAAAATTGTCACATAATAGACTCAAACAACTAGGATCACCCACAAAACCAAAAAAAACCTTCCACTTGAGAGAGTTGCAAGAAATGAATACTAGATTATACAATGAATACAAGATATGATCAAGATACAATGACCTCTACATAATGTACAAGAGGAACCTTGCTTATAGGTAGGATGAAACATATGATAACACAAGATTATGATAAGTGTCACAATCATATGCATGAAACACAAAAAAAGCCTAAATGTTCCCTAAATGAAATTAACAAATTGTGAATAGGACCTATATGGGAACTAGATAGGAAATATACTCTATTCACATGAACACCCCCTTAAGTACAACTTAGGGAGAAATAAATAAATGCAAGCATGCAAAGATGGTCTCGACAAAAATGCCTTGTTAGGTACCCATGTACAAAATATCTCACAAACAAAGTGAAGGAGATAAAACATGTAGGAAAAGCTTCTATCCAAAAGAGAGAAAACAAGCAAACAAAAATATACAAAGTGATGAAAGGAGGACTCAACATGACCTCCAAGGACTACATTGATCACAAATATACAATCAATAGCCCCTCATATGAGAGAAAGATAAACTATGTATCCCCCAAAAATGAAGTAGATTGTGTGCCAATGGTGAGTGCTTGAAGATGAATGCTAAAGATTGTCTGAAATCAACAAACAACATTTCTCCTCAATGAAAGAAATAAATACAATGATGTATTTAGATGAAGCTCCCACTCAAGAAGAGATATGAGGGAGGAAGTCTCATTATGTGTGCCTCTAAAAATTTCTCAAGTGTTCACATGCCAAGATTAAAGGATGTATCATGAATCAAAAAAAAATCAAAGGATGTCTCAATGCAATGAGGTGAAACCAATCCAAAAATCTATGAAGACTTGTGAAGAAAAATCTCCAAAGACAAATATGATGTGATAACACTTGTGTGTTTTAACTTTCATCAAAAGGGAAATGGATATCCTTAAGTGTGTATCAAACATACAAGATGAGATTCACAAAAAAAAAAATCTACAATAATTATCCAAAATTCATCCCATAAAGTTAAATTTGAAAGATAAGAAGGATCCTAACGAACTAAATTATTGAAATGAAACAACACTAAACCTTAAAGAAGAATAAGGGAAATATCAATCAATCATTCTCAACTAGGAATCAATGAAGGTGAAAGATCAACGAATGTCTCTGTAGGAGGAGAAAGAGAATTGGAAGAAGCCTCATCATCATCATCATCATCATCATCAACATCATCATACAAACATGCAAGGTTTTCCATAGAATCAAATTCCTTATTTATATTAGTCATATGATATATTGTTTGAATCATCAAGATGTACAAGATAGTCTAAAACAAGATCATTTTGGAAGGGTTAGAGTATCATGATCTCCATGTATCTCCCAAACCTTGATCCAAAGTGGACGAAAGAGGATATTTTGAATTGCAATAGAATAATTTTGGATGGGCTTTATAGTTTCAAAGGAGGATATTTTGTATTAAGTTTTATTTTTGATTAAAAAATTGATAATAATTATTATTATTATCCGATTTTTTAGGATGTTCATCATGAATTTATTTGAATATAATATTTAATATAATTTTTTAGAATATTTTTAAAAAATGATATATGATTATAATCTTTTTCTTTTCTTTTTTTTGATATTTTATTAAATTAATAATTTTATTCTTGAAACTTATCCTCTCATTATTATTTTTAGACTCCTTCAAATTAATATTTTTCATATTTATTTTTACTACATAATTTAATATTGTAATGATATAATTAAATAATTATTTTCAAACTAGTAAATTGAAAAAAGAGCATTTAATCATTATTTGAAAACTTCTCATCCCAAAATTATCAAAATATAACTTCAAAATTTCTTGGAAGAAGAATACCCAACAAATATTAGTCTAAATATAAATTATTGGTTGTCTACCTAGAGTCCATCCATATAACTTTTTGAAATTGGAATAAGATATTATTAAGTTATAATTTTTAGAGCATTTATAAGGAATCTATTATGCAAAAGTAGTAAATGATTATATCAATAAACATTGAACAAAACAACTCGCGCAAGTGTCATCTTTCTTTATTTATTATATGCTTTGCTTTTCATGTGACATACAAAGGAGTTTACTTTAATCTTATTGGGGTCCATGATCCCCAATAATTAAATGTATATTTATTTGGTTTTAATTTAATATCTTTGAATTTTCATTTCTTTTTGAGATAAAATTTAAGATTTAGAGTCTTAATAAATTAAAAAATTAAATTTGTTTTGAATATTTTTTTTAAGTTAATCTATTATAAATAATAATATTTCAAATAAGAAACCTCATTTTGAGGTTAAAGGAATTGATAGTAAAAATGTATTTTCATCATATAAAATATAATTGAATATAATTGAATATATGATAATAAAAAAATATATGTTTAAAAAATATTTAATTTATATTATTATTAATAATATTATTTTTGATTCGTAAGCGCTTTTGACTAGAGTTATGAATTAGTGAGGCCACATTTGGGGGACCTCATCCCTTCATCTCTCCTTCTTCCTTCTACCTCTTCCTCTCCATTATCACTCCAAGCTTGAGCGCCGCCACCTTATCACTCTAGATTGATCTCCTTATCCCTCTAGCTCCTTATCTCTCCAATGCGCTGAGTGGATCTCCTTATCTCTCCAACTCCTTATCTCTCCAAAGCGCTCTCCTTATCCCTCCAACTCCTTATCTCTCCAAAGCGTTGGGCAGATCTCCTTATCTCTCTAACTCCTTATCACTCCAAAGCGCTCTCCTTATCCCTCTAGCTCCTTATCTCTCTAGTGCACTAGGCAGATCTCCTTATCACTCCAAAGCATTGGGTGTTCCTCCCACCATCTGGTTCGACTCCTCTCACCATTATTTCTACCTTCACCTTGCGTCTGGCTCCAATCTCCCTGTTGTGGGGCTTGTGTGGCCTTATGGACTCCTCTCTTTTCCTTCCTCCAGGCGTCTGCTCCAAGCTCCCTGCCGTGGGGGCCTACATGGCATGAGCACCAACTCTTTCCTGGGTCAATGAACCATGTCGTCAATCGTCCTTGTACTACCTGCCAACAAAGATCCTTTGTTCATCTCCTTTGAAACATCCTCTAACAGCCTTTGGTGAGAGTCGAACCTATGATGCCCTATCAACAGGGCCTTGTGACTTTACCGTCACACTACAAGGTGAACCCCTATTTAATTTATATTATTAATGTCTTAAATTTATTTAAAATAATTTAACAAAAAAATGTTATTTATATATAATCAAATTTATTATAATATTTAATTTAAATATAACATTAATTTAATAGTAAATAGAATTTAATATTTTAATATTAATCATAATAAAAAATAATTAGTGTATCATTAAAAAAAAAAAAAAAGATAAATAATAATAATTACACTTAAAAATTTCATGCATTATGCATATATCTTATTCTTGTCAAGTAGCAATACCCACAATGTAGATAAGAAAAAGTATCTTGCCTAGGACTAGTGAGAGCCTAGAACATATATAATGCATGGTTGAAATATATTTTCTTATTAACAATTGGGGCAGGTGCAAAAAGATGGGTAGCCAAAAAGTGGCCAATTCACTTTTTCATCCTGAAATAGTGAAAACGCAAGCGCGTTTTACTAAAACGCACTCGCATTATGGCTTGGTCATACCGAGCCTAGGCTTGGTCATATATAGCCAAAAACATGAGTGTGTTATAACGTGCTCGTGTTATTATTTGAATTTCAAAAAGTGCACATTTTTTAATTCAAAAAATGCACATTTTTGAATTCAAAAAATGCACATTTTTTTAATTCAAAATAGCATCACCATAATGCGAGCACGTTATAACACGCTCGTGTTTTGGTGTAAATTGAATTTTTTTCTTCTCTTTTTCTTCTCTTTCTTCTTGTTATCTTTTAGGGAAACTATATACATGAAATAAAGTAAGTTGACATTTACATATGGACGTTTACTTTCTTATACTTTAAGTTATATTTCATGTATATAGTTTCAGAATGTTTGAGAGTGGTTTTGGATCTCTAAGAGTTATAATGCAAATTCTAGTTTTTGGAAGATCTCACAAATTTCAAACTTAGCCAAATTTTAGTAATCCGTAAGTTGTATCATCTTTCTCTCTATCTAAATCATTTTTTATCCCTTATGCTCTATACCTTTCTCTACACTCTCTTCTTCCCTCTATACTTATATCTATCTAACCTCTCTC
>VDFB02039789.1:0-41759 GCA_007258455.2 Sequoia sempervirens | reverse complement strand
TCTCTTCATAATCAATTCCATACCTTTGTGTGTAGCCTTTAGCAACTAATATTTCCTTGTGTCTTTTAACACTCCCATCACTATTGAACTTAGTCTTGTAGACCTATTTAGTACCATTCTTTTTGTCATATGGAAGATTTGTATGTTGCCAAGTGTCATTTCTATGAATAGAATCTAAATATTCTTGCATTACTTGCACACAAACCTTATTAATGCATGCATCTTCAAAACATGATGGTTCAAAATCAGCTTGTGAAATTAAAGAAAAATTTACTATCTCACCTCTTCAATTTTCTTGATGTGCATGATTTGTACATATTTGATAAAGGTCACTTAAGCTTCTTACATTTCCCTCTTGGACTTGAACTTGAAGTTGAACTTGCACTTGAAACTGAAGAATTGGATGAAGAGATACTTGGTGGACTTCTAGCACTTGGAACCTGAGTATTAGTGGTGTGCTCATAATCAATATCATCAAGAATACTACCATTTAAAACAGATTTTGACTTCTCAACATGGCCCTTTTGATGACCATAAACTCCCCCTTCATCAAAAATCACATATCTTGACACAACAATATTATTCAAGAGAATATTATACAATATGTAAGCCTTACTTTGCTCACCATAGCCAACATAGAATCAAGTATTTGCATTTTGGATCTAACATTTTCCCATTTTCATCATCTACATGAACATAGGCTAAACAACCAAACACTCTAAAATGATGAATATTAGGTTTTTATCATACTAGGCTTCATAAAGAGTAATCATATCAAGTGCACAAGTGAGACTTCGATTAAGAATTTACACTGTTGTAGCAATTGCATCACCCCAAAAAGAATTGCTTAGTCCCTTGGTTTGTAACATACTCCTTGTCATTTCCACCACTGTACAATTTTTTCTTTCATCTACCCCATTTCGTTGAGGTGTCTAAGTAGTAATGAGTTGTCTTTTGATACCATTCATATCACAAAAATTCTAAAAATTTCTTGAACAAAATTCTCTTCCACAATTAGTCCTTAAGAATTTGATTTTGTAGCCTTTTTAATTCTCCACAAGGGCTTTAAACCTTTTGAATGTATCAAAAGCTTGATCTTTGGTCTTCAAAAAATAAACCCAACACTTTCATGAGTAATCATCAATAAAAGTAATGAAATACGATGAATTACCCAAACTCTTTGTTTGCATAGCACCACAAATATCTGAGGGAACCAACTTAAGTGGATAATGGGCCCTCCATGCATTTCCATTTGAAAATTTATCTCTTCTATGTTTTCCTTTAGCACACCCTTCACAAACCTCCTTGTGTACTTCAGCCTTAGGCAAACCATAAACCAAAGATTTTGATGTGATAAAATTTCAAACTATGAAAAATTAAATGTCCCTAGCTGAGATGCCACAACCAAATTTTTTCCTCATATGCAATATTTTAAATATTGCTACTATAGTCACCAAAATTCAAGGGAAACATCTTATTCTAGGCATAATTGTAACCACCCTATTGCCTTGATTCTTATCATAAATTGTTAATTGTTGATTTTCAAACACCACCTTATAATTCTTCTCAGACAATTGCCTAACACTAAATAAATTATGCTTTAATTGTGGAGTGTAATAAATTTTTTGTATACTTTTCATACCTTCCTTAGTATGAAATTTCATAGCTCGTTTCATAGCAACCTCCAATGTTTTTTCATCACCAAGCTTGAACTTTGATTTGAAACTCGTCAATTTTAGAAAAAACACTCTTTATTCCCTATCATGTGGTTAGAGCACCCTGAATCTAAATACCAAACATATTTAACACCATTTTCAAATTTTACATAAGATAAAAATAAATTACTTGGAGAAGCCTTATCACCCTCTTGAGCATAATTGACACCTTTATTGCTATTACTAGATTTTAATCTAAAATCCCTTTCAAAATGACCACACTTATTACAATGATAACATTGGATATCTCTTGTCAAATCTACCTCTACCTCTTCCTCTTGGGCCACCTCTTCTTCCTCTTTTTCCTCTAGAAGAATTTTGATTTTGACCTCTACTTTAGCCATGGTTGTGTTTGGTGCTAGTATTGACATCTTTATTCTTTGTCATTTGTAGTTTGGAGGAAAAGGATTTCTCATCACTTTCTCCAAATGAATCTCTCAATCTTTCTTCATGAGACATAAGAGATCCAACTAAATGATCTAACTAAAGGGTAGATGAATCCTTGCTTTCTTCAATAATTATAGAAACATGGTTCCATCTTGGTGTTAGACATAATTTTTTTTTTTGATTACAACCTCGTTGTTTATAGTTTCTCCAAGAGTGGCTATTTTATTGAGCACATCATTCACTCTTACACAATAATCACTTATTTTTTCAGATTCTTGCATTTTTCAATTTTCAGACTCTTTTTAGTGTCTGCAATTTGACTACTTTAACCTCATTACTACCTTGATAAGCTTTCTTTAGAATCTTCTAGGCATCCTCTGTTGTCTTTGCACCCACAATTTTGAGAAATAGGCTCTTATATAGAACTATTTGAATGTGAAATAACGCTTGAGCATTCTTCTTCTTAGGCTTCTTCTTAACTGCTCTATCATTGGCTACAAGAGAATTCCAATTAGTTGGCTCTTGATATCTTGTTTCTACAATCTCACACAAATATTTTTCTGTAAACAAGTTCATCATTTTGATACACCAATAATCATAATCACTTCCATTGAACTCGGATTGGAAAATGTATTAGAATTTGACATGTTTATTCAAAAAATCTAACTTGCTCTCATACCAAATGAAGATTTTGAACAGTTGCAAAAGATATATCAACAATCAAAATAAAAATAAAGATTTATAACAGAACCGTTTTACACAAAAAAATAAAATAAAAATTAAGACACTATATCATATTCATTATAATTGACTATTTTTACGAATCTGTAATTTATAACAGCATAAACATATAAACATTATATGAGTTCGGAGACTTAATAGTTAGCAACTACTTAAAAATAAAAAATAAAACAGATTTTATACATTCTATGCCTTAAATATGTTGGACAACTTTATGGAAATTTCTAAAACAAAAAAATGCAAACCAAAGAAAAACAATGAAACAAAAATAGAATCTGCAGGATTGCGTATGGCATGCAGCACTGATGGATTTGCATCAGTTACCAACAGTTGAAACAATAATATTTTTTCTCATCAGTTTCTCCCACATTAATACAAACAACAATATTGTTTCTATACAATCCCTCCGACATT
Organism: Sequoia sempervirens; assembly: GCA_007258455.2. NCBI lineage: Eukaryota > Viridiplantae > Streptophyta > Pinopsida > Cupressales > Cupressaceae > Sequoia > Sequoia sempervirens. The sequence goes on along the minus strand of VDFB02039789.1, from coordinate 38,502 downwards.
AATACTAATGATTTATAAGAGTTGGAAAAATAGACACAGTCAAGAATGAAATTAGCTACCTCGACCACTGAATAACGAGCAACAATGGCCAAAATGTTGGCACAAGAAACAATTCTGCTGCAAGCTGCTTCCACTTGAGTCTTGATGGTGTCTATCATGTCAAATCCTCTCACTGAGTTTGCGTTGGGCCCTGTAGTTTTCTCTCCTGTAATGTTTGCAGAGTTGTCCAACAGAATTGATCCATCACACCCCTACAAATTAAAACACCAATTTAAGAGAATAACCTTATATTCAAATGATAAGCTAAGAGATCAAGAAACCAGATGGCGTAAAAGGAAACAGAGAATTCTACGTTAACGAATAGTCATGAAATTGAAGGCGGACTAATGATGAACCCATGCGTTTTTCCTTGGCTACTGCTTGTTTCACCATAGCTTTGGCTGGTGAGAGTGACTTGGGACACATCTTATCATAAAACGTCGAACTTAGCTGTGTCCATTGGCAGGAATCGAACACAAAACTAGCAAGGCTTGATACATGTCATGAGATCATTAATCCCCACGATCGATTATTATGCAGCCCAATAAATAAACTGCACTTATATTTCTCTGATCGAAAATAGAAGAAATTTGTTGTGTGGGTAGATTTTAGAGCATTGGGCTGTAATAATGGCTGAAGAGCTTCTGTAGCAGACAAAAATAATAATTTAGCGCATGATTGACCTTTACATATTTCTGTGCGGACTCTTGCTCGGGACAGAATAGGATAGGTGGAGAATGAGTCCAAAGTGAGAAATTCAACATATGCGGCACCAACTGCCACCCAATTCTTAAATAGTTTATCGATTTCCTTTTAAGAATTCATAAAAGAAATGGCTACTTTAGGAAGGCTCTTATCTTTGCCGTAAAAGTAATTTGTAGTCTCGCCATGATATTGACCGTAGAAAATATTGTCCAGTCTATCCGGCTACGACTCTTTTTCATTTCAAAAAGTGGTTAAATAATGGCGTCCAAACATCGTTGAATCTTTCCATTTTAATTGCTATCTAGGGCGGGAGTAACGTGTTGGCCGACCAAAGATAACGCTATCCTACCTAACATGCAATGAATCTTTCATTTTAATGCTTTTGGCTCATGTCGCTCAAGCAAGTTGAGTCTTCGAAGAATTAAAATTACCGGAGCTACTCCTTTTCGCTCTTTCATTTGATGTTTATGTAATTACTTTCTTTTTGGTTTGAGGAAATGGAAGAGGTCACTAAATGTTGGGTTCAAGGTATAGACCTTTTTGAAGCTTCAACCGCGGAATTTCGCTGAACAAACTTCAACTTGTGAATTTCCTTATTCTTTATCCCATCAAGCTCTATTGCTTATATGCTTTTCTTCCTCTTATCAAATTTAGGCATAAATGTTAATAAATTAAATGGAAATTATTAAGGGTTGAATATAAGTAGTTGTATTTCCTTGATTTTGGTGTTATATCTATTGATATTGATTTTGTTGATTATTAATTTGTATATTATAATATAAGATTATAATTTAAAATTTGGATAAGAAATGAATATCTAAAAGATGTGATAAAGTTGTTTCAAAGTTTTCACTATTAAGATTAGGACAATACTGCATGATGTGGTCATAGATTAAGCTACTCCATATGACCTAGTCTTAGACTAGACTAGAGTATGTAGCACAATGTTAGACAAAGTTATATTGTGCAACCTAAGTGACAAGTGTAAACTAGTTTGTTATCATTGGGACCTATTGTACTGTGTTCTCCTATCTTAGATTACTTATTAATGAGAAGTTGAGTTGTGTTGAAAATTATAAGAGGGTCTATTGTAAAATGAAGAAAGAGTCACAGCTTGTCCCAATAGTAGTCAAGACCCATAATAGCTCAATTAATTTAGAAAAATACCAATCTAGAATATGATTCAAATGCAGCTAGGCTAATTCAATCAATAGTGAAATTGAAGCAACTTAGAGTGAAACTAAAGAAATTTGAGATAAAATATTATAATCAATTCATGTTTTCTTTCTAAATAATTAGGCACGTTTGGATCTACTACACTAATATGTATTTAAATGTCATATAAACCTAGATAGTCTAAAGTATGAAAAAAAAACATAAAGGGTGGTGAATCATAATCAATAGGATTATCCAACTCACTTAGTATTACTTGATTGTACCATAGAAAAATGGATCATTGACATTTTCATGGTCTTTTAGGTCTTTCTCTTGTGATGCTTGATCTATTCTAATTAAGTGTATTTTTTAATGTAAACCCGATAAACAACATTAAATGCAACTTAATTGCCCACACCCACTTACAAGCCTAGAGTGGGACCCATTTGCCATGGGTGGAAAATCAGTCCCTCTTGGCTCCAAATTCAAAATAATTCAAAAAAAAATTTGGGTTTTTATTCAAAAAGACCTTATGTCAGCCTGTGATGAGGTATTATTGGGTTATTAGGGCATAAGTGTGTATAAATAAGTTTTTTTCTACCCATTTTTACACCTAATTCACTTGCATTCACTCATTCAACATCAATTAGCACTCTTACATTTAATTCATCAAAGCATCATTCAGTCAAGCAATTGTCAAGTATATTAGAGCAGCCATTGACATATCTTCAGACTTCTACAACAAGGTTTTTGGTTAGTTGAGGACATTTTCATGTTGTTTATTCATCATTCTTTTCTCATTTCATTTCATTTCTTCATTAAGGGTTTGATTACCAAAGTGGGATTTGACCAAGGCAAATCCCTATACTCTAACCCTTAACCATTTTCCCCCTTTTGCATGTGTGTTTGCAGATTTTTGTATGCAAATATATCAAGCTAATAGGTGTTGAAAGGTGGTCAACAAGTCAACAAAGTGTTTCAAGTCAACCAAACCCTAATTCAAGCATGGAGATAACTTACAGACCATTTTTTGCAAATTTGACTCTGTCAACCCAACAAGAAGACAAGTGCAAATCTGAACCTACAGAATTGACCTTTGGGTTTGTAGATTTTTGGAGGAGGAATCATTCACCATCAGTGGCGAATAAGTCCCACCTAAAGACTAAAAAATTTGATTTTTTCAGAATCCAGTTCCTGACAGTCGAAAAGCAATTTCAAGTGTTTTTACTAGTTGGAGGATTAATTCACCATCAGTAGCAAATGAGTCCCACTGGTGATTTACAATAATTTTTTACAGTTTCCAGAACCTTCCAAGATCTGTAATCAACTTCCAGGTGCACTCTGTTAAACTTCATTCATTTTTTTTTGTATTAGTTTATGTTTTTAGTTCATTTCTGCATACCTCATTGTGTTTTCAAATATTGTATATTTCATTAGTTTTGCATTCATGATCAATCAATTTCATATCTTAGTTGCATTTAGTCTCAATTCCATCATACATCCATTTATTTGAGTGAACCGCCTCAATTTTAGGGTTTTATCTCTCTCCTTTTAGGTGAAAGATCCTAAGAGTGCAAGAGAAGTACATAGAACCACAAAATTGATGGTTCATTTTAGTGAATTTGTATATTGAACACCTTTTCTTTCTAATGTCAATTTTATCTTGCATCCTAGGTTTCTTTTGAATCAACATTCAATTAGGTTTTGTTTTTTTTTTTGTATCCTAGGGTTTCTAAAATTGCATTAGTGAAAGAATCATATATATTTCATTTTTGCATATAAAATCATTAAAAACTAAAATTTGCATTTGCATCCTCGTTTTGCATCTAAAAAGCATTAAAAAATCACTTTATTTTTTTTGAAAAAACATAAAAAATTATCATACCTGGACTCATTCACCACCCTAGGCGAATTAGTTCACCTGCACATTTTAAACTACATTTTTAGGCATTTTCTGGGCATTTTCTGCATTACAGTTTTCTATGGTTACTTTCTGTTATAATTTCAGATTTTTAGTTTTATCTCCTTTCTTGCATCTTAGTTTACTTTTATTCATTGTCATCATGAATTTTTTTTCTTTAATAAGTTTTGGAATTCATTGAAATTCTTAGTAGACATGTCCAATTGTGTCTTTGGCTATGATCCTAATGACCTTGAGCTTCCTCGTGCTCCTTCAACTCCAAATGAATGTCCTCCTCATGCTTTAGACATCATTGGAGAAGATGGTAGCATGATCAAGTTATTAAACTCATGCCTTGACAACCTTGAAGCCAATGCAACCTTTTACCCATCCATGAAGTCACAAGATCTTCCTACTGTTCCACCTCCTGACATATTTGGTTACTTACATCATAAAATGACTGAAGGACCTAAGTTCCCTCCCACAAGTGGACCTAGTTCCTCTACACAACCACATCCTCAACCATTTTATAACAAAAAAGTTAAAAAAACACCAATCAACATTGAGAAAACCTATGGAAAAGGATTTACTATCTTAAGTGAACAAGGTTGTGACACAACATCTCAGCATAACATTCACCAACTTTTAGAACAAAGACCAATAGATGAAAACACAACAGGATTAGGATATCAAGATTATCCTCATGACAACAAGCCTCCTTTTGAATTTTGGAGACTTTGAGATGATGGCACGATGATCTTTGATTCTCCTCCTAACTTGAATGTCCTCCTTCCACATGAACAACCATTACCTTATTCTAAGGACAAGGATGCTAGGATCCCCATGGGTCCTCTTTCTCCTTCTATTCATGAAAAAGGTGAATCTAACAAACGCAAGAGGCCTTACAAATTGAAGAAACTAAAGTTATCTCTCCATCCACCACCTGAATGTGAAAGGAGACTCCAGGTGCTCTTAAACAGAGGCCTTAAACTCTTACCACCTTCAAACAAGTTGGTCATTTGTCCTAAAGATTATAACACCCCCTATTGCAAATATCATTGTATTCTTGGACATCGAACTAATGAATGTCAGACATTGAAGGACATACTAAACAAGTATCACTTCATTGATACCAACTGCTATCCTATCATCCTTTAAACCAAATCCCTTCATCATGCCATAAGTTTTAAAATTTTCTCTTCTCACTATTGCATGATCCTTTCCCATCACCCACCTCAGCTCATTCTTGTCTTAAATTTAGTGGGGGAAAGAATTTGTTATCATTGTCTTAGTAATGCATCTCTCCCTATCTCTTAACTGCGTTATTCCTCTTTCGCTTATATTACTTGAGATTGAGAATCCAATAACTTGGTTAATGGTTGACTTAGATTTGCATTACTAGCCCATTTTTCATTTTCCTTTTTATTTTTCTTTTCTTTGGTGTGCTTGCGTGTGTGTATTGTGTTCCCCCATATTATGCATTTGATGTTCTCTCTTGGGAACTCTCATTTGTGTAATTCTCTATTCTTCTATATGTTGTACATTTTCCATTTGCTCTTCTGTGTTTTCCTTTTGGGGATGATGCAAAGTATCGAGATGCCCTATGCCTCTTTCCATATGCTGGACCCAAAAGGTCCTTTTTCCTTTTCCTCTTTTTTTATCTTTTCTTTTGTGTTTTTCCCTTTTGGGATGACACAAGGCATTGAGACCGAATGTCTCCTTCATGTTGACCCAAAAGCTTTTCCTTTTCTTTTTAACTTTTCATTTTATTTTTCTTTTTTTTTTACTTTTTGGGATGATTACAAAAGCATTGAGACCACAATGTTCCCTTCCATGTTGGACCCAAAATGGACTTTTTTCTTTTTTTTGCTCTCTTTGTGTCATTCTTCCAATTCTATGTAGTTTTGGGAATGATGACAGCTCAGCTCTTCATGTGGCTCAGGTGCTAATGAACATAATTAACCCTAAATCCATAGATCCCTTTTGTGTTTAGTGTGTTCTTCTAGGGGAAACCCCTTTCTTTTGTTTTCTTTTTTTGTTTACATGAAGTAGCCCTACTTAGAAATATATGACTTGGCATTAGGGGTTTTCCAAGTTGGCTCCCATGTCTTATTTTCTTCTTGCATTTATTTTCCATTTGATACTTTAAATTCATTGCTCATAGAAAGGTGTGTAGAAATTCCTTTAAAGTGGGGGGCATACATTGGCATTATTCATTTGCATTTTTTTTTTTTTTGGTTCTTAGTAAAGCCTTTTCATTTCATACAATACGTTTGTCACTTTGTGGATGACATTGGGTCTGATGTCCTTCATAAGTGTGATATCTCTTAGCATATTACATTCCTCTTTAGTGCCCTGATATGATGCACTGCATCCCCTAAGTTGTGAATATACTATTATTTGATTGGTCCTCTCTTGGAGACATTAGACACAATGTTCCCTAAGTGATAGACCTTGCATGAACTTGTCAAGACTCCTTTGAACATCCTTTATATGTTACATTTTTGCATTTTGCATCTTTTCCACCTTGCATGCAACTTGCATGTCTATGGTACCATCCCCGCTTTGTTCACATGAATTCTACATACAAAGCTTTACTTGTCTCATGAAGCACTAACCTATATTTCCCTTGTGGGGCCTTTCATAGTTATTAGGAGGTATAACTTTGATATGGTTTGAGTGAAGCCCATCTGCGGGTATTAGACTCCTTCCCATAGCCACATATATGTTTGAGAGTGCATACCAACTAGTATGTTTCACTTTTAGGGCCTTCCTCACTTGATGGACTGTCATGAGTTCTGCCACCCTCATGTGAGTGAGAAGTGGCCACTTTTGGACAAATATCCTAGATTTGATCACACAACTAGCTAAAAATGATCAAGCTTGATCCACCTTTTCTTTTCTATCTCCTTCTCTTATCTTTCACACTTGTGTTCCTTTCTCATGTTTAGCTCTGCCAAGGGATTCCTCATCCTCAAAGCCTGACTCATCCCCTCTGATCCCAGCACTCCACCAAGGCAGCAAGCATTTCATTTAAGTTCCTAGATGTATGACTTGGGATTAGTGAGCTCTTTTGAAATGTCTAACTCCCTCACTAAAAGTAAATAAAATGCCTCATAAAATGGACAATGTATTACTCTCATTCCTTTTGTGTCTCAAGATGCCTGACCTTTTCCTTTGCTTGACAATGCCTCAAATGCACTCTGTCATTCACATTGAAGCTCAAATATTCTAAAACATATAAGCAAAAAAAAAAAGCGTAAAATAAAAATTGCATTTTGCCACCTCTCAAGTACCTCCTGGGTCCTGTAATCTCACCAAAAACTCCTTTTGGTCCCTGTCAAGTCCTTATTTTTAAAATTTTGTAAAGTCTTGTAACAAGATTTCACACCTTCTAGGATTGTTATCACTATTTACACCTTTCTTATGCTTCTATTTGACCCCTTTATGCACTCATAATTAAGTGTATTTTTTAATGTAAACCCAACAAACAACATTAAATGCAACTTAATTCCTGATACCCACTTACAAGCCTAGCGTGGGACCCATTCACTATGGGTGGTGAATGAGTCCCTCTTGGCTCCAAATTCAAAATAATTCAAATTTTATTTTGGTTTTTTGTTCAAAAAGACCTTATGTTAGCTTGTGATGAGGTATTATTGGGTTATTAGGGCATAAGTGTGTATAACTAATTTTTTTCTACCTATTTTAACACCTAATTCACTTACATTCACTCATTCAAGATCAGTTAGCACTCTTAAATTCAATTCATAAAAGCATCACTCAATTAAACAATTGTCAAGTATCTTAGAGTAGCCATTGACATATCTACAGTCTTCTACAACAAGGTTTTTGTTGATTTTAGGACATTTTCATGTTGTTTATTCATCATTCCTTACTCATTTCATTTTGATTCTTCATTAAGGGTTTGATTACCAAAGTGGTATTTGACCAAGGAAAATCCCTATACTCTAACCCTTAAGCATTTTTCCCCTTTTGCATGTGTGTTCGTAGACTTTTGTATGCAGATTTATCAAGAAAATAGGTGTTGAAAGGTGGTCAAAAATTCAACAAAGTGTTTCAATCAACCAAACCCTAATTCCTACAACCCGTTTTCTACAGATTTGACTCTGTCAACCCAACAAGAAGACAAGTGCAGATCTAGACCTACAGGATTGACCTTTGGATTTGTAGATTTTTGGAGGATTGGTTTTCTATTAGTGGTGAATGAGTCCACTTAAAAGCTAAATTTTTTGATTTTGTCAAAATCCATTTTTTGATAGTTAGAAAGTAGTTTAGGGTGTTTTTACCAATAGGAGGATTGATTCAACATTAGTGGTGAATGAGTCCCACTAGTGATTTACAGTAATTCTTGCCAATTTCTAGAACCTTCCAATATTTTTAATCAACTTCCAGGTGCACTTTGTTAAACTTCATTCAATTTTGTTAGCACTAGTTTGTGTTTTTAGTTCATTTGTGCATAACTCACTGTGTTTCCAAACATTACATATTTCATTAGTTTTTCATTCATAATCAATCAATTTCATAGCTTAGTTTCTTTTAGTCTCAATTCCATCATACATTCCTTTATTTGAGTGAACCACCTCAATTTTAGGGTTTTATCTCTCCTTTTAGGTGAAAGATCCTAAGAGTGCAAGAGAAGTACATAGAGTCACAAAATTGATGTTTCATTGACCATAAGAGGGGCCTCTTGACTTGTGTTAGAAATAAATTCATTAATTTATTCCTACTAAGAGTGATCTAGACCATGATTATCTATGATGGAAGGAGAAATGACAAATGATAGTCTAGGAACTTGATCACATTCCCTACCCATATTACCCAATAAATAGTGTTGTCAAGTAGTAAATAATTGATGAGAGTATTGGATCCATTCATAAGATTGAAATTGTAGCAAATTTGAGCCATGAGAAGGTCAATTACTAAAAATTTACATCAATGCTAACTCTCTAGAGGAGCGGATTGGCCCTTATGAGAAAGGGAAGTTAATGAGGTGTAGATACATATACAAGAAACATTGTTCCAATAATCTAACAAACTAACAAATGACTAACCTCCAACGGAACCAAGTTATTGGATTGCACCTACATGTGTAGAAAAAAATGGAACTTAGAATGAAATTAGTACCCTTACAGAAATGAATGCCCATAGAAGCTCTAGAAATAAAACAAAATTATGACATGCCCAATTTTTAAAAAATTCTACTTTTAAAGAATTCTATATGTACATGAATTTAGTAGGAATCCTAAATAAATACCCAAAAGGAAAATATTATAAGGAGAATTTAGATAAAAATTCATTAAAATAGTGCTCTTGTATAAGACCACATAAGATTCTTAACAATTTCATGGTTTCAAAAAAGGAGTAACATGATTGAAAACATGAAGATTAGACAATCTAGATCCAATGGGAAGACCCCACTAAAAAATTCACTAGAAATAAGTTGAGTAAGCATTTAGTCAAAAATGGTTGTCCAAGTAGTTTACAATCTACATTGTCAAAATCAAACAAATGATTATATGGCCCAATTGTCATGAATATTGTATACAATATATATATGCGGATAGCACATGGAACACTCTTTGTGAGGTTAGTAACTATGAAATGGGGTATTAGGATATCTTTTTCAATACTTCCATCAATATTTATCACACTAATTTTGGGAAGCATTTATATAGTAATAGAATTAATAATTTATAAAAGGACTCAAAATACTAATTGGAAGTTGAAATTTCATTTTAGCCTCAATTAAAGAATAACAATTTGTGGGTCTTACAAAAAGGAGTTAGGAGAATCTTGAAGCTCCTATAAAAAAAATTAGGGCATGAACCTAAGGAACATTAGATAGATGTATTTCTTTTCAAGTGATATGGGGAAAGAGGGGATCTAGGATCTAAATTAAGTTACACTTTAGTATATCTAACATTTTAGGGACACAAAAATGATCATAAAAGACCACTTGGGTACTATCCTCAATGGAAGAGCCTGAATGACTGATTAGGATTTTGGTCCCTTTTATGGTAGTGGGGTTGGGTCTAATTTATAAGTTGTGTGTCTAATGCAATCATGATCTAGGCTAATGATGCACCTACAAAATGGAATTACAAAAAATTGTAGAATCAAAGCATAGAAATGAATTATAGATAACTATAGTGCAGAGAGAGAAGAACCTAAAATTCAAATATGAGCTAAATCTAGTTGGTTAGGGGCATGGGTTCCCTAAACTAGAAATTCTCTTTGAATAGATATCAATAGGTTATAGTCTATAGGCTTTGTGCTCTTGATTATAGATTTGGAGCTTTGTTTGTTGATAAATAACTCACCTTTCCCTAATTTTTTGAATTAGGAGGTTTGAATGGTTGATCTTGTAATTGGGCCTTGAATCTCCTATATTTTCTTCATATCTATCACGTACACACAAGAAAAGAGAGAAAGGGTAATGTCATATATGGGCTTGCCTAAGTCAAACATATTTTTTTTGTTTCCACCTCCATAATGACTATGATGATGTAAAGAGTTCTTACCCTAGGTTAGAGAGAGGAAAATAGATAAAAAAAATATGATAAATTGACAAGTGCTACAACTTACCACTTTAGATATGAGTTCCTTGATGGACTAAAGTCATGAAACATCTCATGCAAGGAAAATTAAATGCTTGATTCAAGGTCATGTAAGTGATAGTACTCACAAAACAAATGAACATAAAACATGAACAAACTCACAAATAAACTTGATGCCTTGCTAACATGATGCTTGACTGAAATAATATTGCAATAATTATTCTTATTTTTCTCTTGACTAATTTTTTAGGATGCATAATTTCTAAAAATTTCATTAGGTGTTTAAATAGTGAGAAAGACTTGTATTCATTTGCAATTATTCATTTCTTGCAAAATAATTTATAAAGATCTGAAAAGTAAATTTAAATTTACAAATATGAAAATGCCAACAATAAAATATTTAAAGTTGGGGCAAAGTAGGCTAGTCAAGTACATGGGCACCCTAAACCAGACTTATTTTGGGGCTTTGGATGTCAGTAAATGAATGCTTAATATTAATTCTCAATTATATCCTAATCTTTCAAAAAATGACCATAAATTGGAAAAATTATAAGCACAATTAGGTCTAGGCACATAAGGGGGGGCTATAACTAGTGTGAAATTTTCAAGTATAGACAATTTATAATGCTAAATTTATCCACCACTTTAGTGAGAGTGTAAACTTATGCAAATGATCAAACTAAAGTAATGATAGGTTAGGAAGGGTCCATTTATAAAAAAAAAAACATTGGAGTCATAGAATAAAACTAAATCTTGGGGATGTGTTATCCCCAAGGCTCAAGATCCTATAGAACAAAAATGTGAAGAGAAAGGAACACATACTTATTAGCTATAATTCAGCATGAAAAGCAAAATGCATATAGAATGAAGACATATAATGTAAAATACAAAACACAATGAAAATCATGTTGCAACCATAATGCAAATACACATAAAAAGGGGAGTGTCACATCATAGACTATAAAGTTTTGAAGATTGCTTACTAGGATCCATACCCAAGGCATTCATGAATCATAGCCTAGAAAAGTCCAATGTTTGCTAGGTGACCCATAAAAGGCATCACAAGATAGTGAAATCTGATATTTACTAGGTGATCTTGATAAGAAATGACATAGGATAGTGAAGTTTGATATTCACTAGGTGAGTTTCTACAATGGTTGCAAATTTAAACACACAAGGGCTAGTGAAATCTAATATTCACTAGGTGATTTTTTATATCAACCATGCCAAGAATTATAAGCAAAACTCATTGTTTGAAAAATAACTCAGATAAGGCACTAAAAAATATGTTCAATATTCCATTAACACATCACAAAATTCTAATTGTGTGAAAAAAATTGGAGCACATACTATAATCTATGTCCCCACCATAAAGCAATTACTAACACCAACCGAGAGCAATTAACTTTAAGGTAAAATAAAATGATATGTTGTAAGACATGAGAGATTGTTGGGAAACCCTATGCAAAATGATATGTTCCCAATAAAGCTAACTCATGACAAGGGGTTTCCCCCTAAAACAAAGCCATATAATTAATAAGAAAAAGATAGAAAATGAGGGTTCCATGGATTCGGGGTTAGTATAGACAAGAGATAATATAATATGATCATGCTTGGAATTGATATGATTCCCCTAATACTTGTTGAACTAAAAACCTAAGAGATGAATGATACATAAAAGCAACATAAAAGGCTTTTGGGTCAGCGTATAAGAAACCTAAATGTCTCAATCTTTGTATCACTCCAAAAAGGAAATACAAAATAAAAACATGTTCCTAACCTATCTATTTTTTCATCACCTAAAAAAGTCATATTTTTCCACATCACCCCTTAATAGGTTCTTACAAGTCTCTCTTGTTACTATTGCAACCCTTCCAACACTTCTACTCCCCCAACTACATAGTTACAAAAAACTTATTTAAGAAGAGGAAATTTGAAGAACATAAAATTATAGAAAAAGATGTGGTTACTAGCTTTGCAACAAACTCCCCAACCCAAAATGTTAAAAACTACTTCAAGTTTATTATAAAATGTTTTCTTAGGGAGTGTTTATCTAGAAATTTCTCACCCTTTGCTTAGAAATATTCTAGTGAAGTAATTGAAAAATAATTTAATATTACTAAATTAAACTTAGGGCCACCTTCACAAGATAACAAGATAAAAATATGCATAAATTTCATGTGTTAGCTACAAGGTTGGTAGAAAGGATAAAAAAGATAAAAAATCTAAGGATGAGCCTAAGTAATAGATTCTAGGAAGAAATAAATTGATGAAGGCATCACAACCTCTAAGAAAGAAGTCACTAATTGGTTGATCTTAGATAAAATATTGAAAGAAATGATGGACATGGAAATTGAAAGTTTAGTTTTAGAGAAAATCACAGCTCATGCCAATGAAAACATATGTATTATATGAAAAAAGAGCATAGAATGAAAGGTCACAACTCATAGGAAAAACATTGAAGAACATAAAAAGCTATCAAAAGATTGTGATCATTTAAAGCTCATGTTTAAGATGGTTTCCTATTTTTTGCTTTAGATGATCAATCGAATCTTCAAGTTACATATGTTAATATTGTCATAAAAAATTTAAAGAAAAGGTCAAAGAATTATTTAGTGAGAATTTCTTTTACATGGATAACATGGAAAAATTGCGCACCATTAATGTGTCACTCACTCTAGGGCTAAAATACTTTTTTTCTCAAAATAGGTTGGAATAAATTTGTGGCAAGGCACTACATAGATTATGAACTAGCAATTTCATCATTCTAAATTATAATGAGATAGCACATTTTATTAAATCTTTTTGAGCATATAAATCAAAGAACGCTACTCCTCAATCTCCTATAAAGAATATAGATGACACTAATAGAGAAGTTGTACTACCAAAATAGAATCTTTATTTTGATATGCCAAAGACTTTAAAATCTTGTAACGATTAGAAGTCACCTAAATTTTATGGGACATTTCTAATTTTTCTTGAACTATATTTTAAAGATTTAGTTATCTTTAAAAATATATTTGTGTAATTGATAGACAAGAGATATCTCTCATATTTTCCTTGTTAATTATGGTACATTTGGTTAGTAATTTTTGAAGAGACTCGAATATAAGGTAATTGTTATTCTATAAATTCTACAAATTTTTCAATACTAAAAATAAAGAATCATGGAAGTCTATGTGCTGCTATTTTTTGTGTTGTCATTTCATATGTGAGTGATAGCTATTTGGATATGTTAATATATTACTATATTAGTTCCACTTTACATCTTTGGTTTTTTTTAAGATAGTAAAATTCTCATAGTACTAATTATTATTTTAAAATTAAATATATACCTATTATACACTTATATTCACATCTTTACAAATACTTGCATGTGAATTGCTATTATTTCATCATTACTTCTTCTAAATTATCGTATTTTGTTATACCTTATCTTTTTTCTAGTTAAAAGAATATTCCAGTTCTTTTAAAATGTTCTAAAAACTTAATTTTTATCATATGAAGGATATATAACTCTAAAATTTAAAGGAAAGTTATTTTAGTTTTAAAATATAACTTATCCACCTATTGGTGCATTTGTGAATTTAATTTAGAGGAATTATAAAATCAGATTAATAAAATAAAATTTGACAAATTTGTTAACCAATAAAATGAAATAATAATTATTTCATATTCAATATAGAATTCAATTATATTTTGAGCTATAAGTCAAAGTTTTGCTTGGATGAAAGTAATAAAGTAATCATTTGTATAAATTAGCTAATGTATAGTATAGGAAGAATAATGCAAGAAAGTCCAACTAATTCATGGCATGACATTGAGAAAGACACCCGACTATGGTTTGAAAATATAATTGTGACCTCCAAAATATAAAACAGGATCAAAATAAACTTTTTGAGGCCTATCTAGTTTCTACTATCTCATTCACGGATCAAGTGATCGCTTGGTGCAACACTTCCCAAGACTACTCTGTAATGGTTGTGAGACTAGACCCTATGGACCTTCCCACCAAAATGCTTCTCACCTCAATTGAGCTTAGCCCACTTCCCAATAGTATGATTCATAAAAAGTTAATAAGCATATTTTTTTTAACATTTTAATTTTCATTTCAAAAGACATAACTTACCAAGGAATACATCAATAGATAACCACATATTTTTATGAAGTCATTTTACTGGAATAAGAGTTACTTTTATTTTAATTTTAAACTTATTTACAAATTTTATTTATTTATTATTTGCCTTACATTTATTTTAAAAACTACTCCTTTGTGGAAAAAATATTTCAGTCTAATTTCTTTGTATGTAACTCGTAATATTACTTTTAAGTGCCAATAATAAATCTGTTTTATTTTATATTTTATTTCAATACACATGTAGTAAAGTTATATATTTATATAGAATTTTATTAATAAAATTTAACCACTTAAATACCTAAACCTGAAATTATTGGAACAAAAAAGATAATAATTTTTTTATATAGAAATACTTTAAAATGAATATAAAGAGCATTTGTGTAATAATGAAGTTTTTTACGTTCTATAAAGGCATATTATCTCTTTTTTATTTTCTTAGTAATTTAATGTAATATTTATTTATTCATACCACATTTTATGTGGAATTTATATATCTCTAACATGTATCTATGCACCGCAAACTCTTTTCACTTATAATTTAGGTTGTATTGTTAATGCAATGTTTACATACCTTTATCCTATATCCAACAACACTTTGATCTTTACCATTTTAGATAAAAACTATAATATTCAAAATACCAATTCCTAAATTTTATTCAATACCTACGTTTTACAACATGTAAATTATTACACATTGTAACATTTTCTTTTGTATTTTTAGCCATATAACATATTCACTATTAAAAGTCTATTAAGAATTATTCCTTCTTCATATTTTCACCTATCATGTTAATTTATATTATTTTTATTTTTAGATTAAAAAATAGAAATATTTGAATTCAATTCTTTAAAGTTGGTGAGAAAGTTTTGATTTATTTTTTATAAGATAATGGTTTGTTACACTTTCAATTCAATTTTAAAATAATTAATGATAATTAAATTTATTTCAGTCAACAATTCAAACTTTTTTTATTTTATATATTAGATTTCTTACATCACATAATTTTTTAATTCATAGTTGACTTTTTTTTAAATAGTATTTAAGATTATTATATTACTTTCTATCACTCCATTCTTAAAATAAAATATGTGAATGTTTTTTACATATAAATATCCAAACATCATCTCTTAAAAAAAAACACTTTTATACTTGACAAGACTTGCTTTCTAAAATAATTCAACTTCCTTAATAAAATAAAAAATAATTATCGTTGTTTACAACTACTCACAAAACTTTTTTAATTACCAAATAACAATATTCCATTTAACATAAAAGCCTCATAAAAATACACATAGATTCGTATGCGTAGACAATCTCCCTAAACATAATATTTGTCGAGGGTGCATAAACCTTTGCCTTACTGTTACACTATTGGAAAGGTTGACTAGATATTCTCATGAATCTCACGAGAAGAGTAGATGTTTCAATTGTAAGGCTCAACAAATAATATTCTATTTTCTATTGGGATTGATATGAACTTTATATTACGTATACAACTATGATTTAGACGGACTAAAAGAATACATTAATTCCCAACTTGGAATCAGTTTGTCACGATGAGTTCCACGGATTAATACTTCAAAGGTCCCTACATTGATTGGGCCCTTTGAAGGCTTTGACCAAAAATATATAGAAAAATTGAAGTAACGTCGATTGAATGTGCTTTAAGCAATGGCTACAGAAAATTAATTTTACAGAGATTCAACGTGTTTGGACGGCATGATTTGAACAACTTTAAAATGAGAGATTCGTTGGAAGATAACTGGATAACATTTTCTATTGTAAATGTCATGATTAGCCGATACATTGCTCTCGCGAGGCAGAAAGGAGACTTCCCTGAGTAGGGATTGCTTCCATGAAATCTCTACTATCTGAGAACATTATCTGAGAACATTACGGATGAGGTGCCGCGTAAGTTAAATTTTTGTACAGTTCAGACTCATTCCACGCCGGCCCTATTTTGTCCAAAGGCAAAGCTCCACAGAGAAAAATCTAATGATTGCGCTTGCCCTCGATTATTATAATGATAGCTATTATAAGCTACAGAAGCTCTTCATCTATTATAAAATCCCAGTACTCGAAAATCTTTCTCCACAACAAATTTCTTCTAATATCGAACAGAGAAATAGCTGTAGAGTTTACATATTGACCTGCAAAACAATCAGTCATGAGGACTAATAGTTGGATTCCATGTATTGCTTTGATATTCTTTTGTTTGAGTCCTGCCAGTGGGCAGCTCAGTTCGACGTTCTACGATAAGACGTGTCCCAAGGCAATGTCTACTGTCAAAGATGCGGTAAAACAAGCGGTCGCCAAAGAAAAACGCATGGGTGCGTCGTTGCTCCGCCTTCACTTTCACGACTGTTTCGTTAACGTAAGACTCTCCTTTTAATTTTTATGCTCTCTTGCCTTGTTACGTTTTTGCAGCGTTTTCCTCTTGACTTGTTCTCTAAATTTGCAGGGATGTGATGGGTCGATACTGTTGGACGACTCTGCAAGCTTTACTGGAGAAAAAACTGCCGCGCCTAACACAAACTCAGTGAGAGGATTCAACGTGATAGACACCATCAAGGCTCAAGTGGAAGCAACTTGCCCCGGAATTGTTTCTTGTGCCGACATTTTAGCCATTGCTGCTCGTGATTCAGTAACCGAAGTAGCTAATTTTCTCATCCACTCTGTTTATATTTTGGAGTTATCTGATAGCGTTAGTATTAATGTGGGAGAGATCGAATAAGAATAATGTTTTAAGAGAAAATGTTCTTGTTGAATGGAAATAATATTGTTTTGTAATAACAGTTGGGAGGGCCAAAATGGACAGTACAGCTTGGGAGAAGAGACTCGAGAACTGCAAACCCGAACGCCGCAAACAGCAGTATTCCTCCACCCACATCCAGCCTCGCCGCACTCATCTCCTCTTTTAGTAATCAAGGTCTTTCTACAAAGGACATGATAACTCTTTCAGGTAATTTTAAGTGATATGTATTGAATAGCAATTTTATTTAGGTTCCAAGATAGTAAAACTAGCATTTATGATAACCAATTATGCGAGTGTTTCAGGTGCTCATACAATTGGTCAAGCTCGGTGCACCAACTTCAGAACCCGCATCTACAATGAATCGAATATAAACAGTGCATTTGCCACTTCTCTGAAAGCTAACTGCCCAAGCACTGGTGGTGACAATAACCTGTCGCCCTTAGACGTCCAAACTGCCACTGTTTTTGATAACAAATACTACAATAATCTTAAAAGCCAGAAAGGACTTCTTCACTCTGATCAGCAGCTATTCAATGGAGGGTCTGCTGATTCTCAAGTGACTACCTTTTCTACAAATCAGGATACCTTCTTCAGTGATTTTGCAGCTTCCATGGTGAATATGGGAAACATAAAACCCATAACTGGTACCAATGGAGAAGTCAGAAGAAACTGCAGGAAACCCAATTAGACGGTATCTTTTCTAATATATAGAATAAAGTTAGGTGTTTTATCATGGGTGTCATTATCTATGGTTGTATAAGACTTCCATCTTTATGAACTATCAAGCGAAATGAAAAATAAGAATTTTCTTTCTACAATTAATCAAGCATATATCACCTCTCTTACATCAAGCAAACATTTTGGCCGATAGACCATTATACTTCAATCTTTTCAAGGACGGAATTTTTTTTTCGAATATGGACAAAACTTTCATCTTTCGTTCTTTCATGTGTATGTGTATATTGATAGAGTTCATGCACAAATAAGAATTCTTTAATGATCACATTTTTTACATAGACGGGATCAATTAATATCTCATTAGTAGGCTTGTCATTGATTCTTCTAGTTATGTAAAGAGGACCATCAGGTGCATGTTGGATTAATGTCATTTTGTGAGAAAGCAATATCAAGGGGCATTTTTGTTTGACCCTTACAAAGTTTAGCTTCAATAAAGTTGACCGCGGTATGCATATTATCATTCTCTTGATCTTTGAAGATCTTGTTAAGGAGGTCAACGAGGCCACAAAAAATTTGTATTTCGTGTTCACTCTTAAGCATGTTTCTTAGGTTAGCTAGCCTAGGAGCTGCATCAAGACTTAGAAGATTTTGCATTTTTTCTAAGCCTTCATCTATTCTTCTTGACCAAATTGAAGAAATAGAAATTCTGCAAATAGAAACAAAAATCTAATAATAGCAAACAGTAATGCAGAAATGAATGTTTTAATGTCCAAAAAAATAGAATATGACCCTAATTAGGGACTCATTCATCATATTGCAAATGGGTCCGAGGTGAGGGTTTTAAAAAGTGTTTTTATAGATTTCTGAGTAAATGTCAGTGGTTTTCAGATTCTAATCTGATACAAGTTACAATTTTAATTTTCTATGAATTCAATATTGAATGCAAGTGCAAAATGTGACAAAATGACAATCTATAAAACTTAATTTGATATGCAATTTTGTTTCAATTTTAAAATGCAAATGAATATGATGTAATGCTATGTGAATGATATGTAAAATGATTGATTTTTTTATATTTTTCAGATTTAGAGAATGCAAAGATGCAATCCTAAAACCCTTAAATGAAATGCAAAGTTAAATGCAAACTAGACACCCTAAATGATACTCAATTCAATGAAAAGAGATGCAAATGAATGCAAGATTTAAATCTAGGGAGAAAGAGGACTCCAAAATTAGAAAATACAATGATCAAAGTCAGGTTCATCAAAATGAAACATAAAGAATATGGCATTCACCAAAATGGATTGATGAACAATGGGGTATGATGGAACTATTTCTCTAATTTCATTCAAGGAAATGAGATTCAAACAATGAAGTGACTAACAACAAAAAAGGTGAGTCAAATCAAGGTATGAATCAGTAAATTTCCTCTCTATGCAAGGATAGGGGTATGAATCAAATAGCACTTTGGGGAAAAAGATCAAAACAATCAAAAAAATCCAAAATGTAAGTTATAGAATGCAAATGAAGAACAATACTCAAAACAGATAGAAACAATGATTAAAAGGAAGATCTAGAAAGGGGAGAACAATATGAACCAATCACCAAAAGTCACTTTTTGAAGCTCACTAGGGACTCATTCACCCTATGGTTAATGGGTCTTGGCTAGGGTTCTCTGAAATTTGTTTTTGGGTTCTCTTCTATTGTGTCTGCACTCCTGGATTATTGATTCTCACTATTGAAAAGCTGAAAATAAATTTTGTAGAGGAGTTTCCATGAAATAATAACTTTTCTTGCAAATTTGATAACTTTGCAACTTTCTTCAATTTTTCTCTTCAAAGGATCTTCCACCTAAAATCAAACCTTTTTTTGAACCTTGGATTATAGATTTGTAACTACCATGAATTGGCTTCAATGGATATAGATCTTGATCATGAAACTTGTCTTTAAACAATCCCTTTGAATGCTTGAATAGATATTGAACTCTACATCACCATATTAGCTAAAACAACATGCATGATGCATTAAATATTTGAAATGACAATGGAATCTTGATTGGTGCAATAATCTTCTTTTGCACTTGAATTCCTTGAAAATACTCTTGAATGCTCTTAATCACACTTGCTCATGAATTAGCTAGAATGCTTAATGTCTTATATTCTTGCTAGGATAAAACTTAATGAAATGACCTCTTATTTATACATATCTTAATATTAATTCCCAAAATTCAAATATCACAAGCCAACATCTGAATATACATTTGAAATCATTGAAAAAGTGTGAAACACATAATTTGAATTTAGGTCATAGGTGCAAGTGAGGACCTATTCACCCTATGGCGAATGGGTCCTAGGTAACTTACCTAGGACACACATTTCTCAATGTTAATGTAACATAGATTTTAGGACGCAAAATGCTTGCTTTGTTCCTAAGTTTTTCACCTAGTAAGAGAGAGATTTAGATCCTAAAATGCTAGATGTTCATTCAAATAAGGAAATATGTGGTATGATATGATGCAAATGAACTAAACTAAATACAAATGATTGATTAAGATGATCTAAAATGTATGCAAAACTATGATTTATGCTTTGTTTGAAAACAAAGTGTGATATGTTGAAACTATGAAAGATGAAGAGATAGAAATAAATATGCAAAATAGAAAGAGATGGATGAAAACAGAGTGCACCTGGGTGATATGTGAGCTTTCTGGAATGTTAGAATACTGATCAAATTTTTTAATTTTTCTCAATGGGACTCATTTGCCAAGGGTGGCGAATTAGTCCTCCAACTGGTGAAAAAGTGTCGGGAGCTAATTTCTAATAGCTGGGAGTTGATTTCTGACAAAATGAAAATTTCTAGATGTCAAGTGGACTCATTCACCAAGGGTGGCGAATCAGTCCTCCCCAAGATTTTTGAAAAGTCAAAGGTCGACACTACTACTCTAGATCTGGAAATGACTGAATATCAGGTTGTTGAGGTCAATTTTGTAGAAAATGGGCTGACAGTCACTCAAATTGCATGAAAGGATGATGAGTTGATTTGAAGAGCCTAGTTGACTTGGAATCCACTTTTCAACACCTTGAACCTATTAAACTGGCAAAACAACAAGTTGCAAAAGCAGATCCTCTAATAGTGGTTTATAATTTTGGCCAAACTGACACTAAAATTATTATTTTAACTAAATTCACATTCGTGCACCTATAGCAAGCTGCAAACCATGAAGAATTTGTAGATGATGCAAACTAGAGTCTCACAAATTTTTGTTTGTAGATTCCAAAAAATATATTTTTAAAAATTTTGAACTAGATTGCACTTCTTTTACATCTCCCACAAAATTGGTTTTTCAGACAACATTTTTAAAAGTGACGACAACTCCATATAACACACTTTTTGTACCATGAAGGATAAAATTCTAATTCTTCAAATTTAGATCTAACTCCAATATCTAGTACCTAATTTGCTTAGATAGTTTTTGTATTGTTTTTTAATCAAGTTTTAAAAGTCAAAACAAATTATAATTCAACATAGTACAATTCATATAATGCATAACTTTTTTTGTATATGTCAAAATTCAATTTTATTTTTTTGCTGGATCAAGGACTTCAATATCTAGTGCACTTATATTTTTCATTTTTTTTTTTGATAATCTTCTATTTTTCCACATGTGAAGAACAAATAAATTCATTTTCGATGAAAACCCCATGTTTAATAAAACTTAAAAAACAAATACATAACAAAACCAAAACATATTAAAATTATATCTACTCGATAGCTCATTCCATACCACGTGGATACCTGGGGCCATTGGGCTTGTGAAGATCCCTCTCCATTTTCATCCTCAACCTAAAGCCCCAAATTCTTAGGTTTTGTGTGTCTCGTGGAGAATGAGGATTTAGGCCTGCATGTGTCCCATAGGGTTCGGAAAGTAAACCCTAGGGTTCATTTGAATCATGCCCACTAACCTGTGGCTTTGAGTTAACCTCTTCAAGGGTCTACCCGAACCCCTTTCTCTTATATGCATTTTGTTTGTTTTTGCCAAAACCTCATGGGTTCAACCCCTTTTGTCTGTCCTAGGTCTGTATCAATTCCAAAATCACTTTTTTTTTCCATGGGGTCATTTTATCTCAATTTTCCTTCCTCCATCAAATCAGAACCACTGTGGCTTCACCCAAAGACACATGCAAAGGGTAAAATGTTGAGGGATTAGGTGAATAGGTTTTCCTTTGATCAAACCCTACTTTGTAGTAATTAAACCCAATTGAAATGAATGGCATGCAATAGGAATGATAAATGAATAACATGGAAGTATTGCAAACTTACCACATCCTTGAATATGCAAATATGAGGTGATGTCAATGGTTGCTCCAAAGTGCTTGAGAGTGCTTGAATTGAATATGCAAAATGCTTGAGTGCTTGATTGTGTAAGGAGATATCGAATGCTTGAGTGAGGAGATAGGAGATTGTAAAATGAGGTGAAAAATGCCTATTTATACAAATCTTGTGCCTTAGTATCCATTCATACCTCATCACAGGCCGAATTGAAGTGAATTTTTAGTAAAATCTTGAAATAAATTTGAAATATTTTGAATTTAAATATGGGGACGATTGGGTCTTAAGCAAAGAGTCCCACCTAGGACCCAGGAAAACCAAGTATAAGTTGGAAAATAAAGCTGTGCCTTTAATGTTGTTTGTTGATAAGACCCAAAAATACACTTAATATAAGCATATGAGGGCATAAAAAGTATGTAAAATAAAGCATGAGAAGGTGCAAATAGCAAACATGCCTAGAAAAGCTGCAAACCAGAAGTTATAAGATCTACAACACTCAATAGTAAGACTTGTTGAGGAGGAAAAGGTGCTGCTTAGGTGAAATACACATTAAATAGAGTTTGGAAGAGTGCAGGAAAATGTCTTACAACACTTTCACAAGATGTCATTATTTGAGTTTTAGCACCAAAATAAGCATGTTCAAGCCAAGATACATCATAAAATTAAAGAAACATAGCTCCAACACTATGAAACAAGGCCTAAAGACTATGACTAGCACTTGTAACTCCCCAAATGAGGCAAGACTTATGCCGATAGGCCTGATTAGATTACCAATTGTCCTTTGTCAGAAAATGGCTTAAAATGACCACACAATCGATTTTGTTTTTCCACATTCTCCATGCTACATTAGACTAGAGGAGATCCTAGGGGTTAGGGTTTTGGATTAGGGGTTAGGATTATGGTTAGGGTTAAGGTTGGGGTTATGGTTAGGGTTATGAGAAAAAGAATTAAGGTTAGGGTTAGGGTTAAGGTTAGGGTTTATGGTTTAAGATTTATGACAAGGATAGTTTTAGCTATGGGTATGGTTTAGGTTTAGTGTTGGGGTTAGAGTTATTTTTAGGTTTCCTATTAAGATTGTGAGAAATATGGTTAAGATTAGGGTTAGGTTAGAGATATGATTATGCTTTATGGCTCGAGTTAGGGAAAGTTTAGGGTTACCATTAGGGTTTATGGTTTAAGGTTTGGATTAATGTTATGAGAAAAAGGGTTAGGATTAGTGTTAGGTTAGAGTTACAATTATGGTATTTGATTAGGGTTACCTGGTTAGTTCAGAGTTATAATTAGGGTTTATCATTTCATGTTTAGGGTTAGTTTTAGAGTTGTGGTTATGATTGGGAATTAAAGTTGAGTTAGGTTGCGGTTTAGGGTTAAATTTAGGAATAGGGTTAGTATTAGGTTTAGGACTAGGGCTAGAGTTACAATTATAGTTATGATGAATAGTGTTAGGGTTAGGGTTAGGGTTAGGCATAGGGTGAAGGTGAGGGTTAGGGTTAAGGACAAGGTTATGATTATGGTAATGGTTAGGGTTACAAATTGGGTTAGGCTTAGTGTTAGAGTTATGGTTAGTGTTAGGGTTAGAGTTACAGTTAATGTGAGGGATTTATTTGGGGTTAGGGTTAGGGTTAGGAATAGGATTATTGTTAGGGTAAGGGTTAGGAGAAATAAGGTTATAATTATGGTTAGGTTCTAGGTTTATGTTTATGGTTATGGGATCATGGTAAGAATAGGGTTAGGTTGTGGGTATGGTCTATGGTTAGGGTTGGGGTTAGGGTTTTGGCTAGGTTTAGTGCTAGAGTTATAAGAAATAGGGTTACGATAGGGTTATGATTACGGTTTTCAATTAGTATTAAGTATAGGTTAGGGTTACGATTAGGTCTTATGGTTTATGGTATAGGGTTAAGAGTTATATTTATTGTTGGGATTAGAGTTATGAATACAATTAGTGTTTTGGTTAGGATTAGAGTTATGGTTAGGTTAGGGTTGAGTTGGGGTTTAGTTTTGTATTAAGGTTAGGATCAAGGCTAGGGTTAGGGTTATTGTTAATAATAGGATTAGTGTTTGGAATAGAGTTGAGATTAGGGTTATAATTAAGATTATAGTTAGGGTTAGGGTTCATATTAAAGCCAGGGTTAGTTTAGGGTTACAATTAGGGTTTATGGTTTATGGTTAGGTTTAGAGTTACATTTATGATTGTGATTAGGGTTGGGATTAGAGATAGGATTTTGGATTAAGGTTAAGAATTTTTTTAGGGTTGAGATTGGGGTTATGAGAAAAAGAATTAGGGTTAAGGTTATGATCATGGTTGGAATTAGGGTTAGGGTTAGTGTTAGTGTTATGAGAAATAAGGTTACGATTATGGTTAGGTTAGGATTGTGATTATGGTATTTTGTTAGTGTTATGGTAAGGTTATGGTTATGATTAGGGTTTAGGGTTTAGGGTTTATGATAAGGATAGAGTTAGTTGTGGGTATGGTTTAGGGTTAGGGTTGGGGTTAGAGTTATGGTTAAATTTAGTGTTAGGGTTATGAGAAATAGGGTTAAGATTAGGGTTAGGTTAGGATTATGATTATGATTTCAGGCTAGGGTTAGGTATAAGTTAGGGTTATGATTAGGGCTTATGATTTATAATTTAGGGTTAAGTTAAGAGTAATAGAACTATTATTTCAATTATTGTTCAAATTAGAATTGAGAATACAATTAATCACCTACACTAACTACAATTGTAACCCTAAATTTAATTCTATCCATATCCCTAACCCTAACACTAACACTAACAATAAACCTTAAGCCTAGCCTTAAACCTTTAATAATAATAAAAAAAATTAAAAAATTACTTTATAATAATTATAATATAAATTTAACAATAGTAATATCATATATTAATAATAACATATTACTATCAAATAGTACTAATATTAATAATATAATATTGATAATAATATAATATTAATATCTTTTAATAATATTTTAATATATATCTTAATATTAATCTATATAGTAGACGTGGAAGAGGGTATTTTTTTAATTGGAAGAAAGAGTAAAAAATAAAATATACTCCTCTAAAATATTATCTCTCGACCTATACTATATAGATTAATATTAAGATATATAAACTACTATTATCATTTAATATGATTAATTAAAAAATATGTGAAATCTAATATATTAAACCTCATTTAATATTTAATATAACAATTAATTAATTAAATATATATTCATTTGCAAGTTAACATAAATATCTTAAATATAATCTCCAAATACGTCCATACAATTTGAAAAACTTTCCATAGGAAGGCAAATTAATTCTTGTGGTTTGTCTTTTGGCATGCCGTGTACACAGAAATCCGTCTTATGGATGAACTTGACAACCTGGCAGCACGATCATTAAAGATAAATAATAATTTATTTTTCTCCTTTTTAACTCCTTATTTACCATCTTACAGCGGGTGAAAAACGGCGGCGCTTTTTTTAACTTTACGGTGGGTTGAAATTTCTTTTTTGTTTTGCCTTTATAATCCCTAAAAACCTGCAGTTAGCGGACATGATAAAGTTGGACAACCAAGCGATTGACCTACCTATTGAATACAACGTGACGGGTATATTTTGCAGGGAGCTAATTAGATCTGGATGGGAACCCCACCTTTTTTTGGTAAGACTAGGGAAATGCCGATGGGCTTCGCCCATGTAGAATAGCCTATCGGCTAATTATTTCTTATTTTTAAGATTAAATATACATTATAATAAGCACCACCTTTACTATTCGATCACACATTATACAAAATAATTTGAAATCGTAATATAATTATATTTAAATGTAACACTAAAGTTATAATAATAACATGTGAAGTCAACCATAAAATTTATAACTCCCCACTGCCAACTACCTTTTTCCGAAGCCTATTGTTAAGCTTAAAAACGTGTTGACCAAATCTTTAACTTTCAAATATCTCTTTAAAGTAATGAAATCATTGAAAAAAGCCCTCGGGCGTAAAATGTATATTAAAAAGGATTACGCATCTAGCAATTGCACCTTGGTGTGTAATGGGTATGCCGAAGAGGTGTGGGGGTTCAATTAGGAAAAAAATTGGTCTATTTTTGTTTGCATATATTTGTGTATTACATGAGGTCAATTGGTAGGCCAATGGAGAAGTGATAGCTTCAAGTGATCTAAACATAATTGAAAGAAAATCTATGAATCATGAAGATATTAATTAATTTAGGGATTTAATGGAGAGAGAGGAAGAGATAGCAATAGAAAGAGGGAGAGATAAAGGGGAGAAGAGGGAGAGAAAATTGGATTAAATCATTGACTTAATATGCATAGAGAAGTGAATACCAACATAAGCTCTAAAAAAAGAGATAATTTTTTGTCTGTCCAAATGTCAAATAAAAGTTATAAGTGGAAAATAGTGTATATTTGGGTGGATTTAGTAAGAAGCTTGAGTCAATCCCCTAAAATAATCATATTTGAAGAAAAAAGGCTATGATCTAAAAGACTTAAAGAAGTAATGGATCCAATCCCAAGTAGGCTAGGCCCTAGTGCAAAATTAGAAAAGATGATTGAGAGTTTCCTATTATCCACAAAAAAGTGAGGACTTACAATTCCTAGGTGGATCAATCTTAGATCTAATGAAAAGATCCTAATACATAATATACTAAAAAAATGAGCAAACTTTGATTCAAGAATGGATGTCCAAACAATTTAAAATCTATGTTTCTACAAAGAGAGCTATGAAATATTTTATTATTAAGTTTTTGCACCATATCCATATATGAAGAGAGCTATGAATATGCTTTGTGAGCTTTTTAGTTACAAAATGGTAATTTTCAATCTTTCCACTAAAAGTTTATTGCACCTAACCCCCTTTTTTTTTGAATTTCTAAAGAATAGAATCAACAAATATCTAAAAAGGATTCAAAATCAATTGTTACAAGCCCAATTTCGCTAGAAACTTCACAAACATATTCTTGGGATTCTTAATGTTTCTAATCTGTAGAGAGTAGAGTTGCCCAAGATAAGAGGACACCATAGTGGTGATCGACCAATGAATTTGACTCACCTATTTGATCAACTATCTACTGCATTATTGGGGTCTGCAAGTAATGATCCTAAAAATATGGAAAATACATCTGAGGATCACAAGCTTACAAAAAAATAATATAGATAGTCATATGGCAGCAAAGAATTCACACCAGCCACATGGCAGCAGAGAACCTACACCAACAACCAATTAATGAGAATCAATGCATTAAAGTAGAAAGATTGGATGAAGTAGAATCACAAGCTGAGTTTTGTTCATCCAAAAAT
Organism: Sequoia sempervirens; assembly: GCA_007258455.2. Taxonomy (NCBI): domain Eukaryota; kingdom Viridiplantae; phylum Streptophyta; class Pinopsida; order Cupressales; family Cupressaceae; genus Sequoia; species Sequoia sempervirens. The sequence continues at coordinate 10,914 of VDFB02039789.1, read as the reverse complement.
GCTCCTTGGGAAAAAAAACCAAGTTGATGTGTTGGAGAAACCACAGGGGATGTAAAGTGTTTACTCATCGAATGTGCAAAAGTTGTTGGTAATCATCAAGTGAAGGCAAGAGAGTTGATTACATAGCTCAATTTGTCCATCAACGACTTAAAAGCAATGACAGGGGGTGGTTGACAGTTTGATCATTAGTAGTTTGAGCTTTCAAAGCTCAATTTGTCCATCAACAACTTAAAAGCAACAACAAGGGGTGGTTGACAATCTGATCATTAGCAGTCGTCGATTGCTTTCCCGTATGTTTTTTTGTCCTTTATTGTAGAAATCAACGTCAGCGTTTCTTTCTCTGCCAGCATTGATTGCAGGCAAATTTCATGTGTTGGAACCTCTAGCGAATGGTAGATTTTGTGTGATGAAACCTCTAGCGGACGATAGATTTCGTGTGACGGAACCTCTAGCAATGCGATGGAAATGCTATCCACTACCATTTAAAAGCAATATATAGCAAATCTTATTGTACACGCGTCTCCACTGGAATTTAGTAGATTATGAATTATGATAACTTAATGTATAATTTTATATTAGTGTTTGCTCTTGCAGTTAAGCTAAGAAAAGTATGGTTGCGGGGAGAATAACGATGGAAACATATGTAAACTGCAGATCATGACCGGTTCTACAAACTGGGAGACCCATGCATCTTTTCTTCTTATTTCCATCGCCAATTTCCTTCACTCTTTTATTCAAGTCTTTAATTGAAGCTTTTTTACGCTTATTTTGTTTGATAGCTCCACAGGGAAAATTTGTCTTCATACAAGAAATAAAATAGGGGTTTGCAAATCCGATTAGGTAAGGTTTTTTTTTTAACTTAGGAATAATTTTTTTGTTACAATATGGTTGTGGTAAAGGATTGTGGTTGGTTGGCAAGAGATTATCAAAGCTTGTTGAGACCTATCAAGTTCCTTTCGAATTTCATGCTCTACCCATATTTGGAGCAGATGTTTATACCGGTATGCTTGATGGTCAGCTTGGGGAAGCATTGGCTATAAACTTGATGAAGTTTACAACTTCATCATAAGCCTAATGAGAGTGTAAGCACAAGTAATCATCATGGCCAAATTTTAAGGATGGTCAAAGGTCTGGCTCCAAATGTGGTAACACTAGTGGTGCAGGAAGCAAATATTAATATTGCACCTTTCTTTCTTAGGTTCGTGGAAACCTTGAGTTATTATTCTTCTATTTTTGAATCTTTGGATGTAACTTTGCTAAGGGAAAGCAAAGATGATGTTAGTGTTGAGGAACATTGATCATTGCCTGTGAAGGTGTTGAACGGGTAGAATGGCATGAACTTTTGGGTAAGTGGAGATCCCTTTGCTCATGGCTAGATTTAAATCTTATCCTCTAAGTTCACATGTGAACTCTAGTGTAGAATATCTTTGCGTCTACATGGGAATATTTTTTGATATGCGTAACATGTTCTCTAATAGTGAGGACCATCATGATAGTGTTAGGCCGAGGCTTGATTGTTGCTTCTGCATGGGAGTATTTTGGGATATGTGTAACATGTTCTTTAATAGAGAGAACCATCATTTTAAATCTGATCTAGGCAAAACCCACTGAAAACTGTTCAGAAATTCACCTCATATTGCAGTGACAATACTTGTTTGCATCGAGAGAGTGGCTTAGCCACAAGACTGTCAAAGATTTTATGATGAAGTTGAAATTTTATAGTGTAGAGTAATCACTTTAATTGAAATCACAACTCCTATCCTACAAGATCTTATCCCTGTTTGTTTTGAATCATCTTTAAATCTGCCTTGATCTGCTTTTTGATATTTAAAAATTAACACGAGGACTTAATTTATGGCCGAAACTTAGAACTTAGAATTGATATTGATACTTCCATGATGAAAGCATAATAGCTAAGTTAAACATCTTAGTCAAATTCTATATATGTTTTTGACACATTTTCTTAAACACATAACGTGCCTTGTGCATGCTTCCACATTTTGCATACAAATTTATCAGGGCATTTGCCATTGCAACAGCAAACGAAAATCCCCTTTCCATTATAATTTGATGGATGTCCGTACCCTCTTTGAAAGCTCCCATTTTGCCACAAGCTGGGAGAACGGTGGCAAAGGTCGTGGAGTTTGGCTTTACACCTAGCAATTATATTTGCTTAAAAGTTTCCAACGCTTTTCACAGAACCCATTTTGTACATATCTGGTAATCATTGCAATCCATGAAACCACATTTTTTTGAGCTATTATGTTGAACACTTTACATGCCTTGTGTATTTTGTAGAGGTTAACATGTGGCAAGCTCTAAATTTCTGTCATTTATATGGGAGTGGATTTTTTTACCCAGCGACACAGGCAACATTCTTGAACAATTATTAAATAGTAGCAGGGGTGGATGCAGCTATGGATGCATATAAAGACTCAAAGTGAACAGTTCCAAATCCGGGCAGTGAAGGCAGAGCCATTTGGGAGATAGACAAGGGCAGAGGCACTGAAGCCAGCAACAAAGTAGTCGAGAGGATGAGATCAGCAACAAAGGGCTTTTCTTAGAAATGTAGGTCTGCAATAATTGAATATGAGTGGAAGAATTTGCAGTGGGGTTTGCGATGTAAGCAGAATGTGTAGCGCCTCCTTCAATAGGCCTTCCATATATAATGTTGTAAGACTGAGATTGAGATTGGCAGTGGATAGCACTGGCATTGTAAGATTGTGATTGAAACATTGTCACCATTTTTGTTCTGAAATGTGGGTTTTATGGTTATTTATTTATCTAAGCAGGTTAGACTTCGAATTCAAATGCAATCCCAATAAGTCGATTCTCGCCGTGAGATGAAAGAGGTAAATAAATTAATTTGGGAGACTTCTACCCAATACATTCTTTTCATGGAGGCGTTGACAAGATGATTTTCCAACACAACTTCTCCAAAAAATCTTTTGATTGTACGATGATCGATGTTTCTCTTCACCATGGACAAATTTAAGCCCTGTGATGCCTTTGCATAAATATTTGAAGCAAAAGCACCGAAAAAGTAGATTTTGTGGCAGGATAAAAAGATCTTTAGGGAATTTGAATAATGGAGAAAATCTCGAAGAGCGTGGAAAATATTGAGTAATGGAGGAGAAATTAGGGGAGAGGGAGTTTATGGCGAAGCTGTGCAACGGCTTTCATCTGCTGGCCGATGCAAGAAAAGCATGATAACTTTGCAGAGTCTGAAGACGAATGATACTCTTTTGAGAGTGGAGGAAATGACTGAAGCCTAATCTCAATGGCGACCAAAATGGAGGAGCGGCCATGATCATTTAGATTGTCTTGCACGCCTTCTCTCCGAATGCACACCGTCAATGACAAAATGAGCTCGGTGAAGCTCACATAGGGACAGTCGTAGAATGCAAGTTGCGTACGATGCAACAGAGAGAGTCAGAAAATTCTGTATGCGGTGGCATTAAAATAAAATAAAACGAGACAAAAAAGCAGCAGGGAAAAGTTAATGGCCGCGATCGCTTTGATCATCTCCAAAAAGCAATGAACCGTTGATTACACATTTTAGGTTGGACATGTTCATATAGGATACACCTTCGGGCGAAATAACAAGTGCCTTAAAATTCAAGTTTAATCAACTATATAAAACAAAAAATAATAATTAACAAACTTTAGGAAGTTATGATTAGTCACTAGGTGATTTTAAATATTGCATTTGCCACGACAATATCAGTGTATAAAACACCATACATAATTTCGAAATCCACACATTTTCCTTCCTTCAAGTGCGCATTAATCTTTTAAATTTGTTGGGAATTTGTGGATACATTTTTTCTGAGGTTTGAAAATATTCATATTTTATTACTTGGAATTTATTTAAATTCTTTAAATATAAAGATAATTATAGAAATGATGTACTGTTTTATAAATTAATAAAATAGGAGAGTTTTGGTTGAATTTGATTCTAGGAAAAATATATATTAAATATGTAAAATTATTTTATTTTTTATTTTATGTTGAATTTATAGACACAATTTTAAATAGTTTTGGATTTATAAATTGAAAGTCAAATTTTATTATTTTATATTTGATTACATAAAATGTGATAACAATGTAAATTAATAAATTCAATAGAAATTGCTTCAATATAAAATAATGGGGTAATGGATGAGTATAAACGAAGGGTTGATATGTCATAGTGTTAGCTTTGGTTAGACCAAGTATTTAATGAGTTAATGTGGTGAATTATTATCTATTCCATCAAGTTGGATTTTGTAATTATTAGTGAGTAGGGGTTTTGTATATATCCCATGAAGTTATATAATTCTAAAGATTCATATTGTGACCATATTCTATGATAGCCAAAGGAGGACTAGCCCCACCATTAGTACGTGAGAAGGGAGATGATCACCAACATTGAATGTAACATTTGATTGAATATATAATATATAATATATATTCTTTAGTGTTCCTACAAATATTTTCTTATTAAAATATTTTAATCAAATATTTTCTTGTTAATTTTTTTTAATCAAATATGGTATAAACCTCGATTTATCAAGATTTACACAACCTTCCAATCTAAACCCATGAAGCATTAAATAATATATCATAGAAATGACTCAAAATTTTATATTTTTACTTAAATCACGCAAACCCTAAGATTTTGTTTATGTTTACACAAAAATATAAATCACCTAATATTGTAAACTAGGCTCACAAATAAAGATAGATTGTTTTTTAATTATTTCAACCTAATATAATAGTTCTAAGATTTCTAAAATATGTTTTATGCATTAACATAGCTCATATATATTACAAATCAGGCTCATATATAAAAGATGAAGATCACTTCCTAGATTAGATGGGTTCATAATTATTATATGTAAATATTTATACAACAATACTCCAAACTAAAAAATCAATTCCTACATCCACAATCCTTTTTAAATTGGATTAGATGATCAACAACGGGATTTTGTTACCATATCACAAGTCTATTCTCCCCCAAAAACTTTAAGTGGCATGACAACTCAATATCACCAATAGTTATCACAATTAAAACTCAAACATGACCACTAAGTGAGAATCACTCCTTCAACCAATAAGGTTTTTATCCTTTGCAATGTAACATCTTGAAGGTTCTCATCCTTTGACCTCCTATGATTCCAATGATCTCTATCATCGTATCTCTATGATCAAATTCTAGGTTTTAGAAAATATTCTACTTAGGGTTTGAAATATTTTTCAATTTTCTTTCTATTCTAACTTCAAATGAATCATAAATAACTATAGAAATAATGTCAAAACCTACATTACATTCATATATCTCCTAAATAATATGTGGTAGAGAGATCCCAAGCCTAATGAGCACCATTTTCCACAAAAAATTGCACTTCAAATCTTGTCACATGTTCTTAGATGTACTTAGGAGGAATGGGGAAAAAAATACTATGACCTACAATGTTCTTTACAATAATTACAAGAGATCCCATACATTTAAAAACCTATGTTATTAATGGTAGCCATTATCACCTTCTTTATTTGCATTAGTTGATGTACATATGGAGTTATTCCCTAATATTTTATAGTATTTTCTAGGTGAGAGAAAATCCTTTTTAGAAGTTATCATGTCAAATATAAACATTAATGGTGCTTCAAGATAAAATGGGAGGTGGGTGAGATAAAAATTACTAATATGTGAGAGTTTATGAGTTTGATGGTTAGAGATATCTTTTGACACATACCAATAGTGAAGGATAAAATTTGGGTAGGAGGCACACTAACAAGGTCAAGTCTTCAACTCCAACAAGGGAAGGGAAAGAGGGAAGATTAATTTGAAATATTCTTGGATGAGGAAGTCCAACAAGCATAAGGAAAATGGAGTTTAGTGAAAATTTATTCTATGATGGTCAAGTATACATTTGAATAGAGTTCATATCAGACGAAAGACTAAGAAGACACCATATTAGCTATGGAAATTAAGAACAACATTAGTTAGGTACATTAGAATATTTGGAAGAAAGTTTTACATCAAAAGAGAATAGGAAAACTTGGGTACGCTTGATTTTAGATTTGATGAAGGTATTTTCCTTGGTTATACTTTGAGAAGTAAAGTATATAGATGTTACAACAAAATATTAAGAGGATTGTAGAAAGTGCAAATGTGAAGGTTGATGAAAATATTTAGTCTATTGGTATTCTAGAAGTAGAAGATGATAATGAACCAATTCATAGCAATATTGAAGACTCAAAATAGGTTGTTACAAAAACTCCAGCAAAGTATGTTCAAAATCTCAATTCTGAAGATTGGATTATAGGAGACAAAGGTAGTGGGGTTCAAGCCCAAAAGAGACTTCAGAGAGTAAGTGATCAAGTACACTTTGCATTACTATAAGAGATAGAACATAAGTCACATAAAGAAGCAAGAAAAGAGAAAAGTTGGATAGAAGCTATGTAAGAAGAGCTAAAATAGATCACATGAAGAATGAAACTTGGGAATGTGTCCCAACACCTAAAGGAAAGAATGTGATTGGAACTAAGTGGGTTTTTAGAAACAAGCTAAATGAAGAAGGAGAAGTGATCTGAAACAAGGCAAGACTTGTGTGTAAAGGGTATGCTTAGGTTGAAGGTATAGACTTTGAAGGGACATTTTCTCCAGTAACAAGACTAGAGGCAATTAGGATGTTCTTATCTCTTTCTACTTTCAAGAACTTCAATCTGTACTAAATGGATGTGAAGTTAGCATTCTTGAATGGATAGCTAGAAGAAGAGGTTTACATTGAACAACAAGAAGGGTTTCAATGTTATGATAAGCCAATTTATGTTTGCAAATTGAAGAAGTCCTTGTATGGACTCAAACAATCTCTTGGAGCTTGGTATTCAAGGTTGGATGGATACTTCTTGTAGCAAGGTTTCTAGAGAGGTAGTGCAAATAGTGATCTATACATTAAAATAGAAGAAGATCAATTACTGATAGTTGTGGTCTATGTAGATGACATCATTTTTGGCAGTAGTAGTCATATATCAAGAAGTTTTACTGGCAGTCAGGGAGGTTCAGAGAAATGCTATGTATTTCTTTGCATTTGTAGTTACTATTTTGCAACTTGAAGGATGTGTTAGTAGAGTTTGGTATCAGTGGGAGAGAGAGTGAAGTCAAATGGGGAGAGATTGTTGACCCTTTGTCATTGATGTCAAAGGGGGAGAGAGTGAACTCAAAATTTTGAATTGCTTAGAAGAAAGTGGACTCAAAATGCTACATCTTTCAAAGGAGGGGAGAGTGAACTCAAGATGCTATATAGAAGAAATCATTCTAAGGGGAGGTAAATATCTTCGCGTGTAGCTAGTTAGTTTGGTGGCCCAAATATTTGATGTTTTCCATCAATGACAAAGGGGGAGATTGTTGAACATAGGTTGTTATTGATGTCAAAGGGTGTTGAAGGTTGTAAGTAATGTCATTAATGTTAAAGGATGAAAAATATTGTAGGAGTACTTGAATTATAATTATATACTCTTGGGCTTGTCATGTTGTGTTGCAAGAGAGATGCACAAATATATGCTATATTTCTAGTAAAATATTATGTATTAGCAGTTGTTAGTCACGAAGAAGTTGTCTCATTAATCATATCACTAAATCAAGTTTTATTGAGACGTGACTACCTTTTCAAGAGTTGGTGTGTATTGTATGCTTATAATACCATGGTGAGTATTTAGTCACTATGATATGGTGGTCAAAAAGTCTACACAAGGATATCTTTTGGGTAGAGAGATTTCTCTAGAAATAAAAGTGTGGTCAACATTTCTTTTAGAAATGTAGTTTTTCTCTACAGTTTGGAAGGAGAGTATGCCTATACTAGTTCTATCATATTCCTAAGCTTTTGAAGAATATATTCAGCGTGCAAGAATTTTGAAGTGACATAAGGTTCTTTGTGTCTGATTGTCAACTAGTTGAAGTTTGAGGCATGTGTAGTAATGACTAGTAGTGTACAGACTTGAAATATTACATGTGGTGTTAGGATAGGACTAGGTGAAGGTCCATGTGGTAGTGCACAACATCATGTTCTTTTGGTGGAAAATAAAAATAAAATTGGACCAACCTATTATACATTTCATATAAATTGAATTTAGGTCCACCTTATGTTTTCCTGGCTATTTTGCGGATCCTTGGCTAAAATGGAAGAGTGTTAATGTAGTTTCATGTATATATTTCAAATGTTTAGATGCATGTGATGTGATTTGAGTGTGTGTGAAGCATAATTACACGTGTCTAAAGAAAACTTGTTTGAAGGGTGTAACTTGAAGAGAAAGTGTGAAGAAGAGAGAGTGTGCTAGTATCAAAGGATCATTTTAAGTGAGGAAGAGTGTCAGCAGTGACTCCAACACATGTATGTGTTGTATTGAAGATCCACAAGATTTATCATTGTATTCTGGTAGGATTGTTGTTCTACCTATTGTATTGTTTCATTTGGGGATTGGTGTCTCCAGTACGTTGGTGATTACAAACACAATAGGGGATTATTGTCTTTGGTAAGTTGGCGCCTTCTCCAGTGTGTAAAATTCACTTGTATATTTCTTCATTATGAGGTTGGATTTGGGAAATAAATCCAAACAACTATTCTCATTGTGGTTTTTCCCATCTTGGGTTTTCCATGTATATCTAGTGTCCTCTTGTGTTCCTTATGCTTTTATGTTTTGTTTGTTTATGTGGGGTTTGTTATGAGGAATTATATATTTTGATAAATATGACAAAATATAAGAAAATTTAAATAGATTGGATCTACCGATTCACCTCCCTTGTGTCAATAGATTGTCTGCCCTTGGATACCCTCTTTTTAGATTTTTTTTGTCACTTCTCCTAACCATTAGTTTTTCTCTATCTGAGTAAGTTATGCCATATATTTTGTAATTTATCAAGTAGGTAAAAGCTCGGGACCTATTATCAATAGTTGGAGTTAATGTGCCTCTTGGATGTATATTCCTATATTTTGCTATGTATAGCACTCTCCTCTCACCTAAGTAATTTTGGTGATATGAAAGTGGATATTCTTAAAATTTTCTCCTATTTTCTCTCTTTAAGGATTCTTTCTCAATTCTACTATTTTTATCTTCAATTATTTGTCCATTGGAGTGTATGCGATCTATAATTGACATAATATCTTAGCATAGTTTCCCACACATCGCATGATTAACTATGGACAAATAAGATATCAAAGTATGTGTATACATGGATGTGACAAAAGGATTAATATGGGAAGTTTATTAGAATAAGTGTAGGTATCGAATGAGTGTAAATGAAGAGGAGTGATAAATCAAGGAATAAGTTTAACTTTGAAAATGACTTTTGATTTTTTTATATGTAATTGTATTATGAATTTCAATCAAAATATGCTAAAAAATAAATAGGAAATAGCATAGGTGCATAAATTTTATCATTATAATACTAAATTTTATATTGAAACAATAATTGTATTTATTATTAGTTTCATTATCTTGAAAATTATAATTATCATGAAATTATAGTGGTGAAATTTACATACCCATGCAAATTTGTGTTTATCTTGGCCCATTTTTATGGAACATTTTAATACAAACTTACATATCAACAATATTATAATCTAATCAGAAGTTGGATTATTTCCTTGATACTTCACCTACTCCATTTTATGCATATTCTTACATATTTAACCTTATATTATCTAGAGTTGTACACATTCCCAAACATTATCTATTTAATATCCCAATGCATACACTTACTCTCATAAATTCACTTCTCTCCTTTGTATTTACACATTATTTTCCAACTTACACCCATTTTATTCCTACCATGGGGCAACATCATGTGTTTCAAACAATAATTACAAATTATTATTATTTAAAGGAATCTAATATGATTTCATTATCATGAATTGTAAAAGAAAAATCCCAAGTAGTAAATAGAAGAATCATTATAGGAATATTTGGATTTATATTACTAAAATAAATCTAATCTACATCAAAATCCCCATTTGCATTTTTCTAAATTATTGTCTTCAATCTTCTACATGATCATCAAGCTTGCCCAACACAGGTGGTTGACCTAGGATAAATTCACCCTTGTAATCCAATGAATTCCCCTAAGGTATCTATAAAATTCATTAGTCTTTAATGATGATCAGAGAATAGATTTTGAGACAAATCATATAGTATAAGTAAACAATTAGTTAGATCCGATTAGTATGTTATAGAACATATACATGTTTATTTGATCATAACTATAAGAAATGTACTAGATAGAGGCTAGCAAATTTTATGTTTTAGCAAAAAACTAATGTGCGTGTGTGTGTGCGTGTGTGCTTGTTTGTCTTTGTGTGTGTGTATATACATATATATTTACACATAGATACATGTATGCATCCATAGACACATAAATGCATGCATGCATGTATAGATACATACATATAAACTAAGGATCTAGAAAAAATTACAAAATGACTTCCAAATAGTAACAACTATCACTGAAGTCTAAAGAATAAAAATTCAAGGATGTTTTTCATAAACGCACCACCTCTAAGAAATAAAGGAATACATAAAAGCAACAAAACATAATATCCTAATTAAAAATAAATAAAAAATCAATCAATCCAAATTATTGTGAAGGAGATAAATAAATTGTGAAGATTAAATAGAAGACAAGGAGATAGTTAAATTTTGTACTACATTTTTATTTTTCACCATTACTTGTAGAGCTAGGTGTCCTATGCTTCACATTTAAAAACAAAAAAAAAATAAAATTGTTCAATTATTCATTCTAAACTATAATTTACTTCAATACAAATTAATTTGTATTTTTATGCACATTTATTTAATTGGCCTAGATTACAAGAAGACATTTTTTATTTTTATCTGATAATAGGAAATATTTTATTCGAATAAATGATTTTA
>VDFB02039788.1:0-23367 GCA_007258455.2 Sequoia sempervirens | reverse complement strand
TCTATTTTTCTTTTGAGCTCATCTATGAGCTCACCATATATCAACATGACACCCTATGCCTTAAGTTAGGAAATTTTAGCATCTACCCATTGCCTAGTCATGTTCTCAATGAGCCTTGTTACAATATTGATGTCATTGACCTCTTCCTCATCTGAATCAGTAAGTGGTAACAATAACTCAGCCACCATCAAATATTTCATCAAGGATGGTTTCCTCCTCTTCTACAATTTTGTCAGGCCCCAGGAACAAGTTGATTTTCTACACAAATTGGGCATTCATCCTCATGTATTGCCTCATTCTTACTTCTTTTTCATCTTTGCACTTGGCCCATAAATTTTTTATTTGAGGAAAATGGGAATATTATTTCTTGACAAAGTTCTTTAATTTACCATAGGTGTCCATCCTTGGTCGAGCCATGTGGAGGTTCAAATGATAATCCACTATCTCCTTTTATGAGTACTTCATACAGTGAGCTGCGGGGATAGCATACATTCCTTGCCTAAAATTAAGGGGATATGGGATTGCTTCCTGGTGTTTGTCACTTAGTAGAGTGTGAAAATTTTGTAGCTACTAGGAGACCTCTAATATAATCATCTAGACATTAGGGTACCAGAGTAGCTTGTAAGGTCTCTCAGAGAAGCCATTTGTTATGATATATGTGAATTCTGGAAACTGGATGAACAAGAACCTGAACCTCTAAATGAATTCCAAAGCACTGTGAGAGACTCTTCTCTAGAAATCTCCTCCAAGGAGTTTGATAATTTTCCCTATGAAGGAATTTTTCACCCTCTAATATTCCCTTTTGAAGTTATTGTACTACAATTGTGGGTATTGATCATATACATTGAGCTCCCTGCTTCCTAGATTCGGGTTTTGTACAATGAAGAGGCTTTTTTATGGGAATGCATCTGCTAGTACGTATACCAGGTAGGAGGTTATGTAAAATTGTGATGTCTTCTTTACAACCATGAAATGTGCATGCATGGTATCATTGATGATCTTGGCCCAATGGAACTTTTCTTTTCCATGAATGATCTCTTCAATGAAATAAAACATCTACTCTTGAAAGACGTTAGTGCTAGAGAGGTCCATTACTCTACTTAATAAAGTGACCGGATAGTGGTACTCTTCATGGAAGTCAATTTTGAAAAGCTCTTGTGGCACCTTAGCAGCGCTACCCCTCTTCTCCTTCAACCATTGTTGGTTGATTAGCTTCTTGCATGCCAGGGGGTCTTCCTTCCACATTTTCTCAGCGTATGCCTTCTCTATTTCCTCCATGGGTTCAAATGTCAGGATATGAAAATTTCCACCTATGGACCAGGAAGAAAATTATACCAACACCCTACCCTTATGATCTATTATTTTCTTGTTGCCGCTATGGTAGCACTCTCTACATGCCATCACATGTTCTGGAGCTACAAGTGTAGGTGGGAAGTCAGCTACCTTGACTAGGCCACTCTTTTGGATCTTCTATGCATTCTTGGTGATAGGATTTCTTGTGATTCTTCATCAAAATTGATCTATATCTATGTGCCCCAGGTTGATGTCTTATATTGAATCCCACATAGAGGTGACCTTGGAGGTGATTTCCACCCCGTGGAACTAATACTTCATATGAACTTTCTCCTCTTTTCCCCTTGGTGCTTTGGTACTTATCTTTCCCTTTTCCTTCTCCATAGACTCAATGTGCCCCCAATAGATTCCATAAATCCTACAAGAAAAGATGTCGTACGCGTATTCATATAAAAATAAGGGAAACTCACTTGGGTCAGTTATAGTAGTGTGTGCCCAGGGATGTGGGTTTCCCAGGGCTGGTAGCTGTCAGGAGGAGGTAGAAGGGAAATGGTGCTAAGTGCACGATGAACTACAAATGACCACTCGTACTTAGATTCCTGCATTTGGAGTTTGGATGTCGGTCAAGGATTGATGGAATTTAGGAATGTTGGGAAATCATCTATGAGGTCTTTGGAGGCATTCAATTAGTCATATTGTTCGTGTAGGTGCAAGGTTTGTAGATGTAGGAGGTATCATAGATATTTGGAGCTTTTTCGTAGAGAAACAATGATCGCAACACTGAGGTCCGCAAGGAGAATCTTGCAATGTGGGGTTTGCAGGTGGCTTGGACAGCCTGGGTAGGGTTCACTCATTTGGATGTTTGTACGTAGTGACTAGTAGAAGGCTACTAGGAGAAGACCATTTAGGGACAATGATGAAGACATGACAGTCTGCAGGAGGTGACCCACACTAGAAGATCCACAAAAGGCCTTGGCAATGATCACTCTATTTAAAAAATGACTCAGATGACAAAAGGGAGCTCGGGCCTTGCAATTTAGGAAGAAGGCAGGATACAACCATTTAAGAATGACGACCAACTGATTGTTGACCAAAAGTGGCAAACCGTGAAGGAACACCAACAATTCATTTAAACTTAATCATTTTAGTGCTAAGGGGTCGAGGGGAGACAACTTGGTCAGAGTTCGCAAGGCAGGCCGATGTGGTCCCTTGACTGTTTCAAATGGTGGTGAGGGCGGGGTAGTCCGCAAACAGACCCCTGCAAGCTTTCGCCCATATGAGGTTTGAAGACTTAGTCATTTTTAGATGGCGAGCCGAAACGAGACACAAACCATGGAGTAAGTGAAGTGGGTAGGAGCAAGGATCTGGTTGCCTATGGGAAGCATGTGAAACGACGGCAGAGGGTCGACGAAAGCCTATGAGGAAAGACCCACAAAAGGAGGATAGTGTTTTAGCACCTTACATAGGTAGTCTCAATGGAACCTACTATGCAGGGGGCTAGCAAAGGATGGCCATTTAAGAATGGAAGTGAGATGACGACCATCCACACATAGTGGCCCGCAAAGGCAGACCCTCATGGGTTCCCAACATCAAGGTTTCGATCCAAATTTACATCGTTTGAGGTTTTCTGAGAGTGACAAAGGAATGGCATCTACCTACATGCAAAATTCAGAAAGGGTGGACCCACAAGGCCGATGAGCTTAGGTTTCATGGCTCTAGCGAAGAATATTGGTGGGGAGCTGCAGTCCCGCATAGCCCTTAGAGGGTGAGTTTGATGCATTTTTGAAGGATTCTTAAGATGGGTTTGTGTGTAGTTTCAAGGGTAATTGACTACCTCAGGAATTTTGGAACTTTGACTTAAAATTTTAAGGATTTTTATAAAACCCATTTCAAAAGGATGCCTTTAGCTGGGCAGCGACAAACTTACCTATAGATCTTGAAGAAATCGATGAAGGCAAAACTCAAAATCATCCAGGAGGTCGTGCGGGTGTGGAGGAGGTTGTGGTTGTCCGGGCTCAAACAAATTCTTACTTGTGTCGATGAAAATGAGAGGTTGACCCTCCTATTTATAAGAAATTATGCATTAGTGACCTGCATTTATTGCTCATACAATGGTCAGTGGGGTAACTAGGTACGGGTTTCAAAAGAGGGGTGGCAGGAAGGTCGAGACCCGAAAGGCAGGTAGAACCCTAGGTGTTGTCGTTTGATGAGCGGTGAAGGATTACAACCACAAAGGATGTAGGACCCACCATGTGGGAGGACGTCTCGTGTCAACTGCCAATGAAACGGTGAAGGAAAGGTAGTGACGCACATAGGAAAACCTGCAAGAGCAGACCCGCAAGAAGTGAAGGATGCCAGTTTTAAAACTTAAGGGAAGCTTGCCAAGGAAACCCCACAAAGGCCAAGGACTTGGAAATTTCTTGGGCGGTAAACTTTGGTCAACTAAAGATGATGATTTTGGGATTCCTTGACCACTTGAAACTAAAAATTAGGGGCACACAAAATGAGGCAAAGGAAAAAAGTGACCTGACGAAGCCAGAAAAGAGAGGGCCCCCATTCTTAATAGACACAAATTATTCTCCTTTAGATGCTCAATAGACACAAAACCCTAAAATCTTGGCTGAACTCTAGAGTAATGCCTAGTTTAAGCATGAGATATGTAATTCATTAAACTCCACACACAATTAAAACATAATAGAGAGCAAGGAGTGAAAAAACTAAAAATAAAAAATAATCCAAAATGATTTCTATTCCATATATATTTTAGAGCATTCATTGATTAACCATAAAACTCACGACATAGAACTACTACTCATTTATTTTACTCTAAGAAAAACAAAGTTCCCTATTTGTTGGCAGCTCAAAACTATCGCTGCAACAATATATTGAGTCATCTTTCTATTTCAAAGACATTATATATAAGGGAGAGGGGCCCATAATGGAGCAGGGTCCAATAGTGGGGATAGAAGTAGTCTTAGTGGGCCCCATAGTGGAGCACTTTGATATCCAATTACAAAACACTTTTTATCCATAAAGTATGCAAAGTGACAAATCATGTGATGCCACATCATCGCACTAATAAAACATGACTTAGTGCACCACTATTGGTCTCATTTTTTTTTTGGGTCTTTTTGGATACCTCAACAAAAAGCATGCTAATGTGGCATCATATTTGATAATGTGGCCCTAAAACAAAATATACTAGCACATGAGTTGACAAATAAACTGTTGTACAGAATTGAGAGTGATTTGAAATTTCCACGTAGGATTTTGAGGAACGCAAAGTTAGGGTGCTCCACTATAGGCCCCTCTCCCCTATAAGAGACTGTTTCCTTCCAACATATGTGGTATGTGGCTGAATAAGTAAAGAAAGACAAAACAAGAAACAAATTAATTACAATTAATTCTCTTGATTGCTCATGGCGTAGGAAAAATCTGAGATAGAGATTATGTAATCACATAAGATTCAAAAACTATCCTGATGCAGAGAATGTGTAGATAGTAAGATATCAATCTGAACTGGAGAAAGAGAGTTGACGCCTGGACTGTTTGAGAAGATATGCTGGCGGCGAGGAGAGTGAAGGAAATACGGATCTTGAGTAAATACGAGGGTTGTGATTAATTCCAACATAAAACACCAGATTAACCCACCATATTGCATGTGCTGAAGGACAGTATTTTAGCCTTTCATATCCATTGTCCTTTCGTAAACTTTGAATCTACTAAAGTCAATACAAATCTATTACGAAACAAGTTCTAGAGTGTACAGGAAAAGAACAGAGCTGCTGCAGCAGCAAAAGAAGAGATTCTATATATGCCCCTTCAATAATATTTATTTCTTTATGAGCTAATCTATGTTTGCATTCCTATCACCACATAAAAGTCCGTGTTTATTTTGTTTTATTCTATTAACATAAAATACTTTAGTCCCGCCGCCTTTTTTCCAATTTCTTACATGTCTCTATCTCCCATCAGTAAGCCATCTGAACATAAAATTAAATAAAGTTGTCTCCTTTTCAATAGAAAAGACTCTTTAAAAATCCACCTCCCTTCTTAAAGCTATCTATGTCTAATGTTTTACTCTTTTATGCCTTATTAAATAAACCTGCTCCCTTGAAGAATCTCTTTTTCCATTTGACTCTTATATATTCAGTTATTATGGGTATCACGTTCTACTATTTTTAATATTTAAAAGGGTGTAATATTAAACAATACCAAGGTGATTAGTAGGACAGTCAAAGGTTCGCACAAGTCTTCATCATCATTTCTAGGTGATATTGTACTAATAATCAAATGGAGGATTATTCTATCTTGTTCCACTAAAAGAATTGTGATATGGTATGGAAGAAAGAAATTTGTTAGTTGGACTCCATGATCTTGGAGTTTCTTTTTAATAAATGAAAGTTTAATTATTCTTTGTGGAAGATGGCTTCAAATTTTTTTTTGTCTTGATGTTAGTTTTGATTCCATTTCATCTACCCATACACACCATGAATAATATAGTGGTTGATTGTTTGAACAGACTTCTATAATGATGGTAACTAGAATGTTAGTTATTGAAAGTTTTTGCCTCTAACTAAATGGAAGATTATCTAGATGATTTATCATTATTGGACTTAATTTATACTTATTGAAGCATATTAGCTTTATTCATAGTCATGGCTATCAACAAATTATTAAATTGTAAATGGTTGTAGATTATCTTCCATCAATATAATTTTCCTTTTAGCGAGTAAGAAAAAATAAAGAAAATTCTCACATTTTTATACTATCATTCATTTTTGAAAATTTCTTAATCATTAAAAATAAAATTTTCCTGATATAATTGTATAGAAAGATATAATAAATACAAAAATTAAATTATAAGCTCTATATAATTTACCTACAATCCTTGCTTTAAATAGAAGCTAAAGAATATATAGCAAATGTATGCTATAAAATAATAAAGGAAAATGATAATATATATATATATATATATATATATATATACACACACACTCTTAAATATATATATATATATACACACACACACTCTTATCTATACATGTAAGTACATGCATTAATATATTTTTCTTAAATTATTGTTTATTGATGCTTATTATAATTAAAACATAGAGATGGGATAAATTGATTTGTTAAAAGATATTGGACTTCAAGGTTTATAATTTTTTTGTGAATTAAATTTTTAAAAAATCAAGACAATAAAATTGACACAATTCATGGGAGAATAAATGATGTGATAAAGCATAGTATGATGAAATCAAAGAACCAACATAAGACCATGGAAAAAAGAGACCAAAATGCAAAATTTCTTGAATGAGGGCATGTAAGCCACATTATATGCACATACAAATAATCTAGAAAAAGCACTATAAAAACATAAGTAAAAGCATGGTTCCCAATTTTCATGAAAAATTGTGTGTTGTGTAAATGAAGAAATTCAAATAGATAGAGGATGAGCAAACCAAACGTTATATAGAGTTGCATGATAAAGAGTGATAAAGAGAATATTAATGAGATCCATTGTGAAGGTAAATATTTTTTTTTTTTTCTAATATAACATTATGTTACCTAGTCTTATTGTTTCTTTCAACTATAATTTATTTTTGGATTGTATGAAATAAGGATATTATGGTTAATCTTAGTTTAGCTAAGATAATCCAATAAAAATAATTATATAAACTCTCCACCACTTTCTATTTTAAAGTGACAATTGAAATATGAGTTTCATTTTTAATCATAATTTTAAAATTCATGATTTCCAAAAGTTTTATATTTCTTCTACAAGAAATAAATCAAATCCAATTATTTACAAAGAGCAATAGAAAGTATAAAATATTGATATCTTTCAACAAAATCTGCTAGTAAATTCCCAAAAGAACTAGAAAAAATCAATTGCAAGACTCTTCACACTCAATATGTTAAGCTACAAAAAATATCTCTATGTTGTTATGATAGACTACAAACCTCACCTTTTTCAATTATCTTAAGAGAAATGGAAATATGACAACACCATTAATTTATGTGTTTTAAATGATGTTGCAATTAAGATTCCTTAATATTGCATGTCATAAAGGAGTAGTAGAATTATTACCTTCTTTAATATGGTTGGAAAATCCTTGAAATAGGTAAGTATATTTTGAAATTTAATAACAACTCACCTTCCCAACAAAGTAACTCATCTTGATTACTTCATTTTCCTTACCATTTATCCATCTTATAATAAAAATGGAGTGGCCTTGTTGCCAATTTTTAATAAATCACAAAAAGTTACATTCCAATTCAAGAAGATACAAGACATTATGAAGCACATCTAGATTTCTGTGAAACTTACACTGAATGGTTTTTTTCAAAACAAACTTGAGACAAGTTTTTTCTAGCAAATTCATAGAGCCACAATCACCTCAATAAATCTCTATGAAATAACCACATCATAATGTCATATATAGTGTAGTTCTATTACAAAATGTAGCTCTAATTTATGTAATACCCAAGCATAAAATGATGATTTGTTCATTGAATTATATAAGATAAAATCCAATATAGAAAGGAAAAACTCATCATGATGACTACCACATTAAAATTATGTTTCTCCTAATGATTTCTAGTTATAATGAACTTTGTATCTCTTTGTTTGGAAGAATTTTCTATCTTACTTCACAGTACATTACATTCATAGATTTCATGACTACCTCTTTAACCATATACTTTGTAATATTTTTTATCCATTTTAATTGTCACAATGAAATCTTCTTCTATAAATTATGCCTCCTCTTTCTCTACTCCTCCATTAGCCTCTACCTCTACTTTAATCACCTACTTATGAAATAGTAGATAATAGTCTAATTACAATAAAGAATAAAAAAAAGATGAGGCTATCAAAACTATATATATTAACCCAAAGTTATCCTGTTTAGGCTACTATTGACAATTTGATATTATATCCATGTGATTATTTGCTTTTGATTTAAAAAGAAAGGAAGGGCCCTGATCCCATTACAAGAAAAAATTATGCAAAATAAAAAACCAAAAAGAGGCATCTCAAGCACTAGAGCTTGAACCTTGCAACTTTTCCCCCAAAGGCTTCTGAAAAGAAAAAAAAGTTATTCTTAGAAGTACATTTCTTCCTACATTGCACAACTCTGCAAGAAGAATCAATGATTATCTATTTGAATGATTTAGACAAGAAGGGGGAGAAACCCCCTCAGAGTGACTAACAAATGGACATATAAGAGACATTATCATGATACACTATTAAAAATATGCATATTTGTTTGTGAGAACATAGATTCTTTAAATTTTCAATCCTACAAATTAATAGTGGACATATAGAGATATAGAACAAATAGATACATTTTCCACATAGACAAACATTTTCAATATTAAACATTATTGAAAACCTTATAGAATGTGTGTCTAAAATTATGATAATTAGCTGATATGCTATATTTTATATTAGCTTGAGTTATCTCACACTAGGAAAAACAACTTTCAGGTAGGAAAAAAATTCCTCGCCCCATGCTTGAAAACAAATAATATTCTCGTTGCAATGTTTTCTGAAGCTGAAAAACATTTAATTTCATGAAGTTGAGACATTCCTCACCTTTTGCTTGAACTTTTTTTTAAAAATCACAACCAATATTTCTATTTTTAATTGACATCTCCTAAAGTGATCTGCACCACATAAACTCAAATCATATCATAAATATTATTTAAAACTAAATCAATTCATATCAAATCTACCTTTAAATTCCCAATTTCTTTCCTCTATCAAGCATGTAAGTAGCCTTGGTCTCACACTTAGCGAAGTATGATCTGTCTCATGCTTATCTGTACTATCTATAATCTACTCTCATAGAATTGTTGTAATCTTTCCTTATCTTCACTTCCTTGTGCACCAACACCACTATTTAACCACTATCTTGCAACTATAAATAAAGTTTCCTAGAGTTGGATTTAGGACATCAGATAACATTCTCATAAGTGATTGACACATTCAAGATTATTCCTTCACATCATCTATGCCTTTTTGCATACACTACTTTCACATCACTATACAAGATACATGCAAATGATGCATGATTCTTCAACTTAAATAAACATGATTTAGCTTTAAATACATAAAATATTTATATAATTCTATGGATTTGGTTTTGTTATACCATTATTTAATGGTTTTAAAATGTATTCTTTTAAACTCCCAGCCACTATTTAGTTGTTTTTTAGATGTCTCAGTGTACTAGTTTAAATGTGTTTTTGCTAATGGGGATTTATTGTTAGATATATTTAATAGTGATTTCTAACATGTCATTTCATTTGTAGAGAGAAGGATGTAGTAAGGGATTACTATTATTCTAATGATAAGAGTGTTCAAGCTCTTTCTTGATGTTTTATCAATGATAATTATTTGTGGATGATATTTTTTATAGCCCATTGTACTTAGAGTGAATGAATATACTTTGATATGAAATTGAGATATTGCATAAAAGTCAAAATGCTTGCATGTGTATTACTTTAGAGACTATCTCTTTATTCTTGGTTGGTTTGTCTGTTGTAGACATTTCACTCATTCTCCCTGTTGCCCACTTTTCAATAGCCACTTCAATCCTCCCTTTTGTAGAAGATCTTAGTTTCTTGGTAAAATTACCAAGCTCTCATTTTATGGATTGTTTAGGTCTAGGATTCTTGTGGCTCATAAAATTTGACCAATATCCCCTTTGATGGTATCTACCTTGAGTAGTTAATAGTCCTTGAATTACTACCCTTCTTTAAACTAGTGTTGATGTTGAGATCAATTTATTTATGCAATATATGAATTTATGCTTGTTGCACTAAGCATTATTTCAAAAGGAAATTTATTACAAGAATCAAATTGATCAATTATTTCCCAAGGAGTTCTTTAAATTTCACATGAATCAAAAGATCTATCATTCAACTTTAATCATCTAGGTAGTTCCTAAAGGATATGTATTACTTTGGTAGTTGTGCAATATATATCCACTCCATTGGAAAAATCTTGAGGAACTTTATCCCCTTTATAGATGAGGATGGTGTGTATTTTATTTTCTTTAGTATTTTTTCAGAACTACCAATATTATAATGGTTCAATTCATAATAGGCCATTTTTTGTTCGTTGGGTGTGTAATTGGAACTAATAACTACTACTTCAATGGGATATCGATCATTACAAAGTCACTCAATCACCATTTATTAAGGATGAATATTGCTTATGTCACTTGGAAACTAGTGACATGCTAAGATCAGTTGTATCTACCAAAACTCCCTTGGGTGCAAAAGCTAAGGAGGCCATGGAGAGGGTTCAGTTTAAAATTTGAAGTTAAGAGTTTTAAATGTCTTAGTGTATTTTATTTCTTAAAGAGTTTCTCTTACTACTATAACATGAAAAATTGTATTGGATCATACAAGGAGAACTTTTCTCTAATGACCTGATTGTTGGAATCATTGATGAAGCTATAATAAAACCTTCATGGTAGAAGGGGTTTATTCTTGATCGTTTTCCTTGTATAGTTGTTCAAGCTCAAAAGGTCTAGAAGGTTATCTTTGTTTGTATGTGAACAATATTCATTATCCAAATAATAATAACTAAAGGAATTGGTGTACTTATTTTTTTAATAAAAATGCAACATGGTATGCATATAATGGTTGTGAATTTGTCAGTTATAAGAAAAATCCCCTGTTCTATATAGAGGAAATTTGATGAAACTACCATTTTGATTCCAAAACCTCCAATATAAAATACATCAGTCTTAAATGTTATAAAACATAACCGAAACATATCTTAAATTAAATTGCAAAGATTATTTTCACATGCTCTTGGGAGCTAGTCAATCTCCACATATAATGCCTCTACTTCCATGTTGAATTTTCCTGCTTCTATTGGATTTCCTTTCAATTCAACATACAGTACCAAAAAACTCACACTTAATGCAACAATAAAATACTATGCCCAACTTCTGCTAACAATTTTTTTAGATTGCAAAATAGGATATTCAATGAAAAAACACCATACAATTTCTAGTTAAATATATTATTCTATCGACATTTTCTTACACCTCCTCCTCATGCAAGAGCTACTATTTTTAATGATACCATAAGTAATGTGTCTCAACTATCAATAGTAGATGCTCTAAATGTTTAATTTTTTGGACTCTTTTTCTTGAAGCTTAGTAACATGCAGAGTAAGGGAAGAGAATATGTGTTTATATGGCTACTAAAAGCTTATTTCATCATTTCGTGCTTAGATCACAAATATTATACTTATTATTTTGTTAATATTGACTTTGGTTTGCATGCTTGTTGTAATTATGGGATTATAGAATTATAGCTCTCTGAGATTAAATATTTATTAATACCTCATCTTTAACATAAATTTAAAGTCTAAACACAATATAAACGATGGGAATAAGATTGACGTATATTAAGTTTCTGTTTATAATCATACACTTTATATTCTAATGAAGAAATAAAACCCATAGAACATTCCATGCTATAATTGTTCTATTAATCATTGTGTAACTATCATTGTTCTATAGTATATTCTCATAAAAATTACTAGAGTAAAAAAGAGAATCAACATGTATGTTCTTTAATCATGGGTGTCAAAAATATTGATCTTTGGTGACTCGCAATTAGTAATTAAAAAATTAAATGGAACATATCAAGCAAAGCAAGAAAAATTATCCAAATACAAGGATCTTATCATGCACTTGTTAGTGAATTTTAAAACATTTACCAATGCTAACATCCCACAAAAAGATAATCAGCTTGTGGATGCAATGGCAAGTGCTACCTCTCTTATATCCCCTCAAGATCCTTCAAAAAATTTAACATTCACTATTCGCCCTATCATGAAACCTATGATCGACGAAAGAATGGAAGAACCTTTAATGACAAATGAGGATGACTCAAGTGAATGGTATGATACCATATTCAACTATTTGAGAAGTGCTACCTTTCCTGAGCTAACAGCCAAAAACCTTTGTGCTAATTTATGAAAGCTTGCATCTAAATATATAATTCTCGCTGGTGTGTTGTATTGAAATTTGTTCTATACTATCTTACTTAGATTCTTAAACAAATATAAGGTACCTCTAGTACTTGACCAAGCCCATGAAAGTGCTTGTGGTGGAAATTTTGGAGGGAAAACATTGGTTCAAAAACTTATCCATACTGGGTATTACTGGTGCAACATGGAATGTGATTGCTTTGATTATGTTCAAAATGTCATAAATTTTAGGAATATAGCAATTTGCATCATGCTCCTACTAGTGAAATTCAAACTCAAGTTTTGATATGGCCCTTTGCAGTTTGGGGATTAGACATCATAGGAAAAATTTCATCCCCTTCTTCTACTGGACATACCTTTATCATCACTACAACTGATTATTTCACAAAATGGGTAGAGGTCATTCCTCTTCGATCTACAACAGCTGAGGTAATATGCCATTTCATCCTACAACACATTATTGCTCACTTTGGACTCCCTTCTACATTAGTCTCTGATAATGGTACAACATTTAAGAATAATGATGTGAAGAAATTTGTGGAGACCTTTAATATCCAATATTGTTTTTTGACACCTTTTTACCAACAATCTAATGGTCTAGCTAAATCAACTAACTAGCAGTCATATGCATAGGCATGCGACAATCAACTGATAGGGGCCTACCATGGTGGGCAACGTTTGTCGTGAGGAGGTTTGAAGCTTTTTTTTTCCATGAAAAGGTGACCATGAATGAAATAGACTAGTTAGACTATATGAATCAAATAATCATGAATAAATTTTTGTATAAATTTTATTTAATACTATGAGAAAAATTGGAACTCAATTTTTAAATTTGTTTAAAAGTGGGAACTTAAAAATTAAATTAAATATTAAATTTAAAATAATTGTTTCTTCCAGCAAGAATATTTGAGTTTTATATTTATTGGCAACATATGCACATGCATATTGTCACTTTTTGTGTAGGTTATTCAATCAGTTAATTATATAGTTTTGAAGTTAATTTGGAAGTTTTTGGTAAGGGTCATCATGCATATGTGTATTTTTTAAAATTGGACCAAAAAAGTACACATTTTTTCCATGAAAGGAAAATGTTCAATATTGAGTACTTTTTATAATTAGTATATCTCTATAGTTTTGTAAATTATAGTTTTAGTATGCATATGTTTTTTCACGAGAGATGGAAATTAGCTATAGGCATCTCCACTTGTAATTCTACTCATATCTAGATGAGATGTGACACCAATTTGTATGTAACAATTGGTTTCCCAATTGAAGATTCAACCTAGATTATTTTCCACTAAATATTATAGACAAAATAGGGAAATTGTAAGACAACTCCTAAAAGAACAGTTAAAAATTATAGTTAAATAATAGATGAGCTGGAATCAATAGTAAAAAATTTCATAGAACACAAGTATTATGGATTACAACATATTTGAGAATAAAAAAAATCCAATTTTAAATGAATGATTGCATAGTGATATTGGAGAGTCAAAATAGATAATGTTGCAGGAGGGGAAAGTTTAGTACAAAATATCCAAGACAATATATTGATTCAGTTACATTCTGAAAAGAGTCATTTTGGAACTACAGATATGTTACACATACTACAAGATTAAATGTTGGCTTCTCAACAAATAGAAGTTTCAAACAAATGGCACATAAGCTAAAGATGCGACCACTTGGTAGTACATAAGAAACTTGTTGTTACAAACCATGTATTTTGTACATGTATCTATGTGAGAAAAGATATATGGAATGAAAAGGAAAAACAAAAAACCCATGCTCATTATCCACCCTTCCATATTGGCATCATAGAGCCCTAGGGACCCTAGCCAAACCCCTGAGCAAAACCAATATGAGACTTCCATTGGAAATTTGGTGGAGTTCCATCTTTTGGAATTCTCATCTATGCTTTAGCCTAAAAGCTACAAATAGAAGAGAGATGTATGTCAATGGACCGAGAAAGAAGATGAGTAAGGGAGGATCAAATATTAGTAAATCTATAGCGAAAATCAATAAACACAATTAGAAAATAGAAATGACGAATGATATTTGCAAGGGGGTCACGAAATCTATTTATTGATTATGGAGAAGTTTTACACTTACATGTGTATTGTTGGTTATGCTTGAGAATCGAAAGGAGGATTGGATTGAGTTAGTAGAGCATTGAATAATTTGGAAATTACGCAACACATCAGTGTTCAAACCCTGAAATTGGCTATCAAAACAAACAATAAGTAGAGAACAAAAGATGTAAACAATAAATTAATCATTTATGCAAAATACCCAAGCAAAATGGATGACTTATTACACAACACAATAATTTCAATAGCCTCCAACTTGCCAAAAAACAAAGCCGAATGCGATTAATTAACAATAGTGTGTTATCAAACCAACACCACAATGGCTCTTCCAAGTATGCAATTTTGGCATAAGGTGCGTATCTCTATCCCCTTCTTCTTGATCTGTTCTCTGAGAAACAACTTTTCTGATCATAGAAGAAACCCTAAAAGATACCCAATTCTTCACTCGGGTCTTTTAAGACTTATTTTTGAGCACTTTCAGAATATGCCTGCCCTTCCTAACCCTACTGCCCCGCTGGAGCTTGACGACGATGATACTGAGCCTAGCTTGTCTGAAACCAAACCTTCTCCCGACCATGTCTAGAGCCCTTCGCCTCCTTTTCCCCCTCCTTTTGCTTCCGGCCGCCCCCCTCAACCTCTTGGAGCTTGCTCTGCTTCGGCCTTTGGCCATACTAACCCTAATGCCAATATGGCTCGCTCTTGCTCCCCAGTTAATAAGCTTCTATCTTACCCTAATGACTCCCCTGCTGTTTCTGCTAAGACTGCTAGGGTAGCCTTGAGGAACTTCACGCCCCCCAGGATATTCTTCAGGAAAACTTGAGCCCCCCGAGAGGTGCGGAGTCAGTGTTCTTTAGGGTCAATCCTGTTAGTGACCCCCCTTTGACTTTGTTAGTAGTGCCAAAAGTTATTCCCAGGACCAGCTCAATTCTGCCAAATGGGTTTTTCATGAGATAAGTGAGCTGAAAACAAAAAAAATTGTCTCTTCATAGCAAACTGGGGGAAATTGAAGTTAAAGTCATTGGGCTTATTCAGCTCTATGCGGAGAAGCACAACAATATGAAGAATATTCCTCAAAAGGACAACACTATCGAAAATGAACCTGAAAAAATCAAAGGAAACTTGAAAAATATTGCCGAGCAAAATTGCAGAATTGCCAGACATAACTCTGTTATCATCAAGGCTATATCTGAAAGACTGGAGAAAACCCAAAAGAGAGCTTTGATTGTCGACCTTGATCAGGAGAAAGACCAGGACGGGGAAGCTGGGATATCCAAATGTACCAGATCTACCACGAAAAGGAAAGTCCAGACTACCCCTAGTATGGCTCAGATCTTTATGGAGGGGGCTCAGGAAATGGCGGACTTGGAGGAGGTTGCGGATGAGCTCCTGAACTCTATGAACTAGTGGTGGTTGGGCCCTGCTTCTTCTGTTTGCTGGCTGGTTGCTGGTTTTTTTGAGGATTTTTGTTGCTGCCTGATGATGCTGGTTTTATTTTCTCTGGAAGTCTTTTTGTTTTTTGGACCGCTGTTTCGGTCTTCTCCTGTATTGTTACTTTGTGGTTTCGGGTCCCTGTAAAACCCGTTTATCCCCCTTTTATCAAAACATTCATATTACATTTACATACATATATATACATGCATACATATAATGGATGGCAACATGTGAACATATATATGTATATATTCATATATACATCTATATATATATATATGCATGTATAGATATGTATACATGTAATGCAACTTAATCAAAATATACTTTCCCACACTACTACATTAAATATTGCATTTACTTTGACCAACCGCATTTACTTCATCCACCACCATAGTATAACAACCACATAATGCATTAAGCCTTGGGCGAGCAAACACTTAGCATATACAATTACTCTATTTGTTAGGATGGTACAAAGAAATAGTTCAATCAATGTGAAAATGCATATATGCAAACAAAAGAATAACTTATGTAGCGATTAACAATGTACAAGAGCCTATTTCTAAGGATTTCCACTTAAATGAATTAGAACACTCGAAAGATGCATAGAGTAGAGAATGTAGCAACATGGGAAAGTATACACTAGAATATGCAAGGAAATATTTTTAATGTAGTTGCATTGTGAGAATAGGAATTTTGGTATTATGAATATGTGGTCTAGGAAGGTTGAAAGAGATAAGGGAAACAAAATATTATCAAACATAAGAATACAAAAGAAGCAATTGATGCAATAGTTTGCATTTTCCTATCAACTATTTGCTTCAAGTTCCTAGTGGGATTTGCATAAGAGGAAAGTATAGGACCATGGGAAAATATAATCTAAACAACATACTATAGTTATTGTAGTCAAGGACTGTAGATACCCTTTCTTGCATTTGCTCAAAAAAAGCAACCATTAGCATTGTTATCGAACTTAAGCAAACCAAATAAAGTATCCCTATGAAATATCCAATCATATTAAAATATTCATGCCAAATAGAAAAAAGACTACTAAATGCAAGCATGTAAAAACATGAACAAACCCTATCCTATAGTGGATTGGTGCTTCTATGGAAAGAAGCCCTTTCCCAACCCTTGATAAGCTCTTGATTGATAAAAAGATGCAAGAAGATAACCAAGTACAAGATGAATGTGTATCAAGTTGCCTATGATTATGGAGCATTGATACAATAGAGGAGGCCTCTATTTATAGCCAAGAAGGATAAAAGAATTCCAAACATGGAGGATGTGGGACTAAAGATCCACCAATGACAAGATGCCACTTGTCAACATGTTAGAGGTTGAAAAATGAGCACATTTTGGTCAATGTGCCAAAGAGGGGGAGATTTGAAATTTGAATTTGATGAGAAGATGAGTTAAATGTTGAGTTTGACCTTTGCAGGAGACATGTAAGAGACATGTAAGAGCTCTTAAATTCTTTGTGGGATGTACATGTCAATTTGGAGGGAGATATCAAACTTGGAGAATATTCCTCCAAGATGCCATGTTGAGAGAAAATGGAGAATTAATAAAACAATAAATTTATTTATTTGTGCAAGTGGGAAAAGCTAGAGGATGTGATGGATGATTAGGATTAGATTAATCATGATTTGATTAATTTAAGAGGATCCTTAGGTGATTTTGACTTTTGACTTGGATACTTGGATTTATTTAAATCAAAAAGGAGGAAATTGATACACTATCCATTTAATTAAATACATTTGATTTAATTAAATGAAGAGACTTTAGCAGATGAATCAAATAAACTATATTTATTTAATTGTTGGGTGAATATGATTTAATTAAATATGCTTGATGTGAATTTCACATGTCTACATTTTTCCCCTCTTTGAAGTAATGTACTTGCTGCATTGGTTTAGAGAATAAACTTTCTGCGATCAAAATTCAATTTTATTTTATTTTTTACAGATGCCCCAATGGAAAGAACACTAGTACATTGCCCCCTTGAGAGATCGATTGAAAACATTTGATTTGAGGGTCGATCTTGCGATAAAGAGGTTCAAGATGGACATATGGATGGTTGTGATGATGATGCAAATGAGATGGTTTTAAGATGATTAGAATAACCAATCTATATTATCCTAAACAACTTAAAGTGATAATGTAATGCATGTGAGATGGGTGAGATGGATGATGTGATATGCCATGTTTATGAGATTTTTGTATGCTAATGGTTTTTGGATGAAAGATGGATGCATTGGTGATATTATGTTAGCACAGAGAGAAGAAAGAAGAAATGAGATGATGACAAGAGGATCCAACAAGTCCATGATTTGATGAGACTTTATTAGAGATTATGATGATGATATATGATGTTTCAGTTATCAAGGAATGGAATTTTAAAAGGGCTACTTACCTTATGTTTGATAACACACATCCATGATGCATCAAGGTATAAATAACTAGGATGTCATTGTACCTAGTGCGATGGAATTTGACT
The DNA here is from genome assembly GCA_007258455.2 of Sequoia sempervirens. Taxonomy (NCBI): domain Eukaryota; kingdom Viridiplantae; phylum Streptophyta; class Pinopsida; order Cupressales; family Cupressaceae; genus Sequoia; species Sequoia sempervirens. The sequence goes on along the minus strand of VDFB02039788.1, from coordinate 5,027 downwards.
CAATAAATAGATAGGAGTATTCTTATTCACACTTTACATACAAAAGCATTACTAGGATGTACCTAACAAAGCAAGTATTCACCAAGTTATATTACCAGAACGTCCAACAAGCACAACATACAAAAGGATAATGATCGATGCCCCATTCCTTTCTCTCTAAATTGCTTTGATTAGAAATCATCAAGAGGTCATTGGAATGAGTACAATAAGATAAATCAAAAGAAAAGATCAAGTACACAAACAAGTCAATGCTCTCCATACCTCTAGCCAAATGGATGTGTTTTGATAGGATAAGAATCCAAAGTGATATCCAAAATGATGCCCATTGTTGGAACGATATATCCTAGGACATGCATTGTATAGAATGATGATGGGTTGTTAATTTTATTGATCGACTATTGATATAAGGTTGACTCACATGTTTGAAAATGATCAAGAGTTTGATTTTGCGTTTAATAGTTTGTTTCTTCGATTTTGATTTTGTGTTTGAAGCTTGCTTTTGCTAATTGTTGTGATTGTTTATGTTTATGTTTTTCCAAAGGATGAAGGTGACAATCAGTTTATTATGGATGATTGATTATTGTGGGTGAAGCAAAATGGGATAGATGGATTTTTTCAAATATTTGGATATTTTTTATGTTTTTGGTATTTTCAAGATTTTTCAAATATTTTTATTTTTTATTTTTCAAATGTTTTGGGGTTTTCTAATATTTTATGAATGTTTTTGGATTTTGTGTGATTTTGGATAAATTTGGATTTTCTTGGTTTTTTGAATGTTTTTGGACTTTTGTGTTTTTCTGATGTTTTTTGGATTTTTCGTATGATTTTGATGATTTGGATATGGATATGTGTGATGATATTAGTGCTATTTTTTAGGATTTTGTTGAATACCAAGCTAAGGTTGATTGATTGGATCGATGGATTGATAATGATAACATTGTTGAGGATGCAAAACAATGCAAGGATAGTGTTAAGTAACATAAGGATTAGGATAGATATCCCAATATGATGAGGGGTTGATTGGATTTTGATTGATAGTATTTATGATGATAAAATTGTTGAGGATCCACAAAAATGCAACGATAATGTTAAGCAACACAATCATTGGGATGGATATCCCGAGATGATGATTTTTTGATTGGATTTGATCGATCAGGATTTTGAAGCTTGGTTTGAAACAAAAGATGTTTTGGATGATTTGATGTGATGTTTGAAGTGAAAATTAGATGCAATTGATAGTGATTGTTTTGATTGATGTTCGATGAAAGATGAAGCTTGATGAGGAATTTCTTTTCATCAAAATATTCCATGGGCTAGTGATTTGGATTTTTTCTCACAAGTGGTGGACCAATTTTATTTCATGTTTTCCAATGTTTGGATCACCACATAATTTGGAAGATATATATCAAGATTTACTTCCTGAAGCAAGATGTAAATATTTTCCTCCAGTGTCTAGCTATGTATGGAATGTGATGGGTGGATGCTCAGATAAGTGTATGGATGGATGGATATGGCAAGCATGAAAATGATGCCAAGGATTATCTTGTGATAAGATACAATGTTCAAATAAAAAATTCTCATTTGGGTGCTGTCATAATAATGGTTTACAATTCCTGAGAGGAACGAATTTTAGCTAAAATCACATCTTTGTAGAAAATATAATGATTTAAGCCTTAAAAATTTTCATTTTAAGGATTCCAATTGAAGAGGGTTTGATCAAATCACCTTAGATCAAACCCCCTTGGATAGAAACTCGCTATTTTTAAACCATACCTATAAATGCCCTTACACCTATCAAAATGTTGATAAAAATCACTTTTGATTTAGATTTTGGGGATCAATGAATTCATTAAAATTCTATTTCAAATGATTATGGTATTCCTCAAAAATCCATCCAATGAATAAAATTTTAATATGTTTTGTTTTGGTTTTGTTATGTATTTATTTCTTAAGTTTTATTAAACATAGGTTTTTCATTGAAATGAATTTCTTTGTTCTTCACATGGAAAAATAGAAGATTATCAAAAAAATTGAAAATATGAGTGCACCAGATATTGAAGTCCTTGATCCAACAAAAAATAAAATAAAATTTTGACATATACAAAAGCCACGCGATTATACAACAAGGCTGGTGGGGTCTGAATCTCTGGTAATTCATTTCTGACTTTGAAACCTCGGGATTAAGGAAAAAAAAAAAATTATTCAATAAAAAACTATCTAACCAGCAGAAGCACTAGATATCAAAGTTAAAAATCAAATTTTAAAGAATTATAATTTTATCCTTCATGGAAAAAAAGTTATATGTTATACGGTGTGGGTCACTTTTTTAAAATGTTGTTTTTTGAAAAAAAATCTATTTTCATGGGACATGGAAAAAGAAGTGAAATTTGATTCCAAAAATTTTGAAAAAAATATTTTTAGAATCTACGGAAAAAAAATTATGAGACTCTAGTTTGCACTATCTTCAAATTCCTCATAGTTTAGCCGCTATAGGTGCCCGAATGTGAAGATTGAGCTAAAAATAAAATTTTCAGTGTCCAATTTGGCCAAAAATTGTAAACCACTATTATGGGATCACCCATTTGGATAATGATTCATGGCCTAGATAATGCTGCATAGTATAGGATCAATGAAAATGGCCCATGTCAAGATGTTTACCATAAGCAAGCATAAAGTGTGCACCAAAGTTTGTCAAGATCTAGATAACTCAGACTATGGATGTAGATGGATGAAAATAGATTAGATAAAAGGTTGATGGATGAATGGATTTCATCATGGTACCTTCCCAAAGTGCCACCCATGTGGTTTTCACTAGAGGACGATTTTTTATATTTACTATTTTTATGATTTTTTATTTTTATTTTGGATTTTCATATATTTTTTTATTTTTTTTTTGATTTTTATGAAATATTTTAAGCTTATTTTGAATCACTTTGTGGTGTCCATGTAGATGTTTTTGTCATGATGTTCCATGGATAGCCTACTTGAAGAAGTTTCTTTGCCAAGATACGTGCACTTGAATATAACTTTTGAGATTCCTGCTCTGCCTCGTTGATACCAGAGTTAACTTTGTCTTTGTCCACACATCATGACATAGTGCCTTCTTAATCCTTATGATGAAGGGTGGATGCCAACACATGGTCAATGTGAGAATTGGATGTCATGCGTGGAGGTGTGGATGGACTGTGTTTAGGGATAAAAGATGGATTGGTTGATAGTTTGGAACCCTTGACTCTCCAAACTTGGGAAGATGAGCAATAATGGGTGGATACAAAAGTGCGTATATAATTAGGACCAACTGCTTGATACAATTTGTATATCACTTGAGAAGCCTTAGTTTTCCTTCTTGGACATCTTTGATGGATACTTTTCCCTTTTTATTTTTCCCCGTAGTTTATTTAACTAATGGAGTTTGGTAGGGATAATATTTCTTTGTATTCTTTAGTATCCATTTGTATTTGATTTGTCCTTCATTCTTCTCTACTTCTTTTTATTTGATAACATTCTTTGTGCTTTGATTCAAATCTTTATTTTGATGTTGGTCCCAATTCATGGATGGGGTGATGGGTGGATGAAGATTCATGACATGGTTGGTTGTAGAAGTGGCATCAATTTCATCATAAGGATTCTTCCTGCTCCCTATGTTGATGCTTACACTAGATAAAGTTGCCCCAAGTATGGTGGTAGTGGCACCTTCATTCCTTGATTTTGCTTGTTTTGAGACGTCTTTTTCAGTAAACATGCTCTAACAAATGACCACCGTAGATGACGTTATTTCAATTTTTTGCTCTACTAACTTTGGAATGTTATATTCTCTCTGACCTATTTCTTTGAGTGGACAATGTTGGATATCTTCATACATGATGTCCTCAGTCTTAATTTTGGATAAATATAATCTTGATGTTGACACTTTAGTTTGACCATAGGAATCAATAATCTGCTCTTTTTGTGTCATAATGTCAGGAGTAAAGGAATCATGTCCTGTATGAAGATCATCTACATGTCCCTTCAAAGAAAGCATCTCATGGGTAGATGGAGGAGCATGTGGTATGTGGATGTGATCATCATTTGTGACATCTTGTATATATAGGAGAGTGTCCATTAGATCATTGTAGTAGCTTGGAGATACAAATTCTTGATCTTGAATGATTTCATAATTGCTTTCGACATGCATTGGATCAAGTTTTGTACATGGGTCATTTTCAAAGGATGGATTGCTTATAAAGGATTCTTGGATGTCTTCATTAGGAATGGGAAGTGGCTCAATATCCTATTGATCTTTGAGTGGACTTGGGTCAAATGTTGAGCTGAGGATCCCTTTAGTATCTGTAACCATGAGGTCAAAGGGTGTCAAAATTTTTGGGGAAGGACCATTGCTAGACTTTGGTGAAAGATGTTGATCATGCTTTGGAATAAATTCTTGAGATATGTCCTCTAACTAATAAGGTGATCTAGAGACAGACATTTTCAATATGATTACTGGTCCATGGATTGTAGATTATGTCAATGGGATGAAATAATTCTAACACTCCTTGAAATAGATCACTAAAAAGTGGCTCTTGATCTGTGGTGAGTTGATCATTGGATGGGGTAGAAAGATCTTCAATGTGCTCATTAATGGAGAGATCTTGAACATTGTTTTCAACAATCATGGCAAAGAGATTGTGAATGTCTTCAACCATAGGGTCAAGTGATGTTGACATTTCATGAATTAGATCATTGTAGGGTATTGTTAGTGGATCTTGATCATGATTGAAAAGAAACTCTTGATATATGTTGATTTGATCATTGAATGAAGTAGACACAACTTCAAGGTGCTCAGTGGTGGATTGATCTTGATCCTTGTTCTCAACTGTTGTGGTGGAGATATTTCCAATGCTATCATTTTCCCCAATACTAATTATCTTTTGATAAATTAGGTCTTGGATGAGTTTTTTGAGTCGAACACAATTTGATGTTTTGTGTCCCTTTATTCTATGATAATCACAAAAGTGCTTCTCATTATACCCTGGTGGTTTTATGTCTAG
>VDFB02039787.1:0-30169 GCA_007258455.2 Sequoia sempervirens | reverse complement strand
ATCCCTAAAACCAAGAAAGAAAAAGGCTAGCCAACTCCGACAAACTCCCAAAAATATATCACTCCGTAGGAGACACAATCCCCTACAACGAAGAGGTGACGTGTCAAAAAGGTGGAGACTTTCGAGCTCATGAATATAGCTCCCTTTAAAATCCCTGACGAGCCAACACATATTTCGAACTCTCTCCCAAAAGGACGAAAGAAGAAAGTTACGCAACCACCACGTGGCGCATTGCGCACCTTTCTAATAACTCTACTTGAGCAAGAGCACACCCAAAACTGAAAATATTGTACAAGCCGAAAATCAAAACGATTTTAAGGCAAAAAATGCTTCACAAATACCACTCCTAAGTATATAAGGAGTGATAGACTAGTGTGTGTGTATATGTATGAGAAACAAGGAAATTAAAGCCCATGGTTCCAAGTGCACAACAAATGATTTAAAAAAAATAAAGGTATGCTAATGAGAAGTAAGTGCACAAACTAAAAAATTAAACAACAAAAAGTCATCTCAAGTTGTTAGAGAACCTAAGGGACAACAAGTTGCTTGTGGAGTGTTATCCACACCTTCTCGATAATGTGATAAATGTTAAAAGACTACTAGCAAGAGAGTTGTAGACTAAGAGATTCATTTATTGAATGTGATAGATTTTAAAATATGATCTTATGAGGGAACAATGGAAGATTCAAAGGGCTAAGGAATCATTCAAACTAGCTAAAAAATAGTTAACATTAACCGAAGTATGTAATAGGTGGTGAAATTCTCAAAAATGAGTGTTTAATGATAAAAGATTATGGGACATTAATGTATTCCACTATTGTTTGGAGAGTTACAACTTTTGGAAAGGCCAAACATTAAGGAATGATAAAGTTAGAAAAAATAGAGCATAATTTTACATAAAAGAAACCACACAATGTCATGACCTTGGAACCATGATAAGAAAAGGCTAATACAAGGGTCAAATGGGCCTAAAAATATTCTAAACAAAAAAACACTAAAGTAGATCTAAAACATAATGTGAAATTGCAAGAGTATGAAATTCTGGGTGTTACATTATATACTTTATATACTTTACTAATCATTATTAAGAGAAGTGTTAGAATATAGACTTTTAATCTAAAAACATACTTAACATGGCTAATTACAAGTGGGGTCCATTTAAAATAAAATTTGAAAAATTAAGATTTTCTAATTCCTAACAAATTGTTCCTAAAATTAGTTTAAAGTTATTTTTTAGATTGCAGGTGTGGCGGATGTTGTATGGGGTATGCTATAGTTTGAGCGGTCTTGGTCACTATTGTAGTTTTCGCATGTGGATTTCTTAATTTTGGGTGTGACTTTTATCCTTATCTTATTTTTCCCTTGTTTTTTGTTTTGTGGTGGTTGAGGATCATTGGCGACTCCACATGATCTAGTGTGGTGTTTTCCCTTATGTGCTTGTGACCAGGTAGATGGATGACTCGTAGCAAGTGGCAAGATAATGGTTTTGAAAAGTTGCTGAGGAGTTTAAAAAAATAATTGCACTCCATTTGAATATTGCCTATGTATGTTCGTGACTGAAGAATCTATGCAAGGAGAAGATGGCGTTGCAAACTTCATGAAGAAGACAAGGCGTCTAAATTTGTAAGTATTTAAAGACATGATACTTGTCAAAGGCTGTGCACTCAAAACCTGATGATGGAATAAAGACATGTGAGAATGAAATCTGTAGAAGCCGTCCAAAGTGAAAATATTTGATGGGTGTGATGATGATAGCAAAGGCATTTTGCAGGGTGTTTGGAAATGATCTTTGCATTCAAATTAATTATTGAGTAGCATTGCTGCTTGTGATGTTAGATAGAGGTGTGATGATGTTACAAATATTATTGTATTCTTAACTTTTGAGAGGAGTCAATTTTGTTTCCTATTAGACAAAAGTACAAACCCAATTGAAATTTGAGGACCTTTATGTTATACAATGTATGATTTATGTTATGGATGCAATGTGATGGATGGTTGATTCTCTTTTTTAGTATCTTTCATATGATAATGATTTCATGCTAATGATTATGATATGATTATGCAGGATGTATGTAAGCTAATGGTTTGTGGATGTAGGATGGATCTATTATTATTTTTGCTTACTATCATGATACCATGTTAGCATGGAAAGAAGATAGAATAATAATTTGAATGGATTAACCATTGATTTTCAGATTGATTTAGAAGTCCAACAAGTCTATGATTCTTCAATAATTTATTAATTATGGTGACAAGATTGGTGATTTTCTTGTATCAGGGATTGAGATACTTCATCATTTCATTCCTTATTTTTGATATAACACATAGATAAGATGCATCAAGGTATCGATAATCAGGATGGCGTTGTACCTAATGCGATGGAATTTGACTTTGTAAACAAATAGGATAATCCTTGCTCACACCTTGACATACAAAAACCTTGTCAGAATGTAGTTTAGAAGTTTAGAATATTTCAGATCAAAGCATACGTAATAGTCAACAATCTATTCAAAATTACCTCCCTACAAACAACTAAGTATTTTCCAAGATTATTTTAGAAGAACATCCCACAAGCATAGCAAACAAAAGATAACGATTGATGTCCCATTCCTTTCTCTCTAAATTGTTTTGATAGACACACACATTAGAAGCGAATCCTATAAAGCTAAGTCTTTCAATCATTTTTCACTAAACAAGAGAGAAATTCACATGAGATCATGAGGATTCACACTCAATAGCAAGGAGGAATCAATCAAACATTCAAATTTGAAGTCTTAGAGTAGCATTCTATTTTTTTTTGTAGGTATTCAAGCTCATTTTATCAACAAGATCAAACATTGTCAAAGATTGATGATAGATACCTATAGAGGATCATCATGGATTCTAGGTTTTGGGAGATGCACCAAGCCATTCAACCAAGCCTAATGACTTGTTTCTTAAGTGGTTCAATCTTCTATTATCATTCTACTTTCTACTAAAAGGAAGTTATATTCATATTTTTGATCTATTAGGGTGATTTGATATCTCCCAAAGTAGGTATTTTCCATTATTCATTGTTTCATTTAGGGATCCTATTCTAACACATTTGAGTAGCATTTCTTTGCATTGGAGCTCTTATAATCTTAGACACATTTAATATTAGGGCTTACTACACACTTTCATGTTTCAAATATGTACTTTTCATCAAGGTTTAATTACCAAACTAGGGGTTTGACTGAGGAAAACCTGCATCCACCACCAAACAATAATTTTGTTTTGCATATTTATCATAGGAATAGATCTAAGAGTGAGGTACAAAGGTACAGGAAGGAAGTGCATATTCAAGGCTCAAATCTCAGTTTCAAACTTTTCTAGAAAAGGAGACTTGAACCCATTCACCCATGGGTGAATGAGTCCCTGAAAAGCTTGCAAAATCAACATTTTGTGCCTAGTGCATAGTATTCCCCTTTCCCAAATCTACTAGAAGATTTTTTGTTTCTCTTAATTTTATGCTTAATCTACTAGATCCAAGTGTAGATTGCATTTTGGAGTTGATTTTCTATTTTTAGTTTGTCTCCCAAAAGTATTGTTTAACCTTGACCCCCATCCTCAAAGCATAAGGAAATCTAAAGATTCTCGCATTGACTTGATTCACCTAAGGGTTTTTAGTCAATTCTTTGTGGGGATCTCATTTCCTAATGATAGTAGGAAGATAGGGTCTATTCTCACCTTCTTGACCTACCTTTCCATTTTGGGAAGCCCCTATTTTTCTTCATTTCATACACAAACACAAATTAAAAAATAAAAATTAAGCATAAAATACATGATGTTAGCTAATTTTGCACTGAAGAAGTTTGTGAAATACTTTAAAAATTCATCATTTTAAGGGGAGCACACCAGACGCTATGTTATATTTTTTTGACAAAAATATGAGCACTTTGTGTGCTCACCCTATTAAAATAATAGTTTAGAAACTATATTTTGGTCACTATGACTCTACCTCTTGTCCCATATTAAAAATTTGAATATGGTATCTTCAATTTTTCATCCAAGATTAGTTTTTCTAATTTTAAAGAAAAACTAGCCTCTTTTGACCCCCTTTTGACCTCCCTTTTCTATTCACATACCCTTGCACAATACCAGGTGTGTAAGATGTATTTTATGTTCCATATTATATTAAAAATGAGAGATAAATTCATGGGACACGTTATAGGAGTGCAAGGAAATAATTGGTAAGGTGTAGAACTAGTTAAGTCAATATCTCTCAATGTTCTAGGAAATAATTTTTTGGCCACAAAATAGTCATCACATTTAAGAGTTAATTATATTATGAATAATTATTTCACATGAATGTATCACCGTGGAAATTATATTTGTTAAAATAAATAGATCCCATACTCAAAAAGGATGATAACCATACATAGAAAAAGCAACAAAAGTTAGCTCACAAGATATATATGGGGATGCTTTCAATAGATAAAATGATATATAAGTGGTAGTAGGTGAAGAAGGTAGAGATAAACAATGCTAAGATTCAAGGTATAAAAGATATGGCTCTAGTATAGAAGAAGAAATAATATATAAAGGATCATATGAACGATGCTCAATATTTATCAAAGGAGAAATGTCGGCCAATATGGCATGAAGGAAGTGATGAATGATGCTAGCATGCTCAACATTATTTGAAAGAGGGAGTTCATCCTCTAAATAAATAGGATATAAACAATAAAAGATTATATATTTCTAAGAGAAATGATCAATAGAAACATGAACTTCATCATGACTCAAAGAAGATTCATCGAAACTATTGAAAATTTATCAATAGAAGTTTGAGAGCTATATGGTGAAGAAGAATCATCGACTATAAAGGTAGGATCATCATAGGTGAGGAGAGAAGATAATGATGTATTGAAATCCATTTGGATATGTTACCGTTGCGGATTATGGGAGAGGTAGTAGAAGTAGTAGAAAAATCCATCTCACATTATGTATCATCGAGGTATTTAATGGATATATCTATGAAGCCTTCTAATATAGCAAGAAATACATGCATAAGGTATATAAAACTAGAAATATTAGAGAATTAATCAAGGATCTCATGTATAAAACATGTTTATGTATCCATGTTATAGAATGAGTTTAAATCATCCAAACATAGGGATACAAATCAACAAAATGAAAGACTAACACATAGTGATGTACACATGTAACATTTCACCAAAAAATAAAGATTTAAACTAAGAAAGAAAGAAGGTAGGAAGAAATTTGAGCTCACCAAAATGTAATGATGAGGTTACATTTAAATGAATGAAGAGAGAAGTATAAAGGATTTTAATGAGAATTTTATTGATAATACAAAATAGATGTGTTGAAATGACAAATGAGATACAAAAATATAATTAGAAAAAAGAAAACTAGCACTAGATGATGTACACATGATGTGTTGTAGTATTTCTTATGTGCTATAATCCAAATCTCACATTTTCATCCAAAAAAATTACTAGATTTTGAACCCTTTGGACAACATGAAATAAAGATAACAAAAGAAATAAAATAGAGAAGACTAGATTACATAGAATTGGAGTTAAAATAACTAGAACAATGAAATTATTAAATGAAAATAAAAGAGAGAAAAAAACCTCTATATGATTGTCGTCTTCCAAATACCTATGGATAAGTGAGAGGAGACGCCATAATATACTTAGGAGCTTTCCACAAATTATCAAGCCCCTATTTTGGTATTTTGACTTCTATAAGAATCCAAGAAGATATATAAATGTGTGTACTTTTATCCTGTGTGTTTAGGAGATAAAAGTAGTCATAAAATCTATGAATACTGTCGATCATCAAAGCTTGCACCTCTCCAAAAGTATTATTGGAAATTCAATGAGTGGGGGATCAATTTGCGCCTCACTGAATACCTTCAAGATTTTTATAGAAATTTGGCTCTTCTTTAGGGGTTTGGACTAAAGGGTAGAAAGAAATGTAAATATAAAACATGAAAAGGGTGATATGCCAACACTTTTACAACATTTCAAACATAACCATTTCTATGATTGATATAATTAGACACAGAATGCCACAACCCTTCATTGTTGGAAAGAGAACGAACAACAAAGGATAACAACAAGCATAGTGCAAACTTTCAATTCTTCTTGTAGGTAGTGTTCATTAAGGTCCGATCAAACATAAAGATTTCTAAGGGTAACAGAAAGAAAATTCAAAAATTGCATAAGCTTTCTCTCCTAGTACAACATAATATAGTAAAACAACAACCCTTCAGAAAAGAAAAGAATTCCACTGACATAATCCAATTTTCACAAGTTACTATTTTACCATACAAGCATACAACATGGAAATCAGCTACTTAAACTATCAAGATTCAACATGCAAGACACATTGTTTCATTCAAAATGATAATATTAAGAAATTAAGCTTGAAAAATGCCATACATGCACAATCTCAACAATTTCTCCTCAATAGTTTGTGCTTTAAATATCAAATGAACTTTAAAACAAAGGTCAGATGCCAATCCAACAATAGTTTAAGCTTTAAAAGATATAACATGCTAGAGATAAGTAGCTTTGCAATTTTTCTTCTGAAAGTAATTCTATATACTAAGAAAACTAAAGAAACTCTCCTTAACCAAGGAAACTAAAACTTGAAATTCCAACCCCTCATTGTGTTGTCGCCCTCCTTATATAGCTACAGAAAAAGAAAACACTGCCTCGACACAAAAGTCAATACTGCCAGATGTTTGATAGTTAATGACACACGATTTGATCGTAGATATTTGGTTAGGTCACAATGATCTTTACTCATCAATTCTCAATTGTCGCATTGATATTTTTTTAGATATTTAGTAAAGATAGAGGCCCATAAATGATCAAATCCTAAAAACAACAGCCTAGCAAAAAGGTCCAATTGATCGATCACATCACCCAGAGGCACCGACTCAAAGCTTCCATCCCAAAAACCAAGAAAGAAAAAGGCCAACCAACTCTAACAAACTCCCAAAAAGATATCACTCCATAGGAGACATAATACGCTCCCAGCAAAGAGGTGACGTGTCAAAAAGGTGGAGACTTTCGAGCTCGTGAATATAGCTCCCTTGAAAATCCTCGACGAACCAACACGTGTTCTGAACTCTCTCTCAAAAGGATGAAAGAAGAAAGTTGTGCATCCACCACATGGTGCATTGCGCACCTTTCTGATAACTCTACTTGAGCATGGGCACACCCAAAACTGAAAACATTGTACAAGCTAAAAATCAAAATGATTAAGGCAAAAAACACTTCACAGTTTTGGTGACTCATAGGGGGTCTTCACTTGCGAAGGCACGAACCTAGGCCTCTGGTTGTTCTTGCATTTTGATGAAAGCAACACGTTGAGCCTCCCATCTTGCATCAATTGGTAGGATGAGGTTTTAGATCTTCCTGTAGGATTGCTCGAGATCGAAAATCTCCTTAAAAGAGATGAAACCCCATTTAGAAGAAACCACTCCCAAGTGATAAGAGAGTCAAGAAAGAGCATAGACCTCATGCTCAACATCATCCACTGTGGGTGTTGTACTTGAACCTAGGAGTTCCACAGAGGTCTGAATTTTGTGTTGGATTGCATCAGTGACTTGCTCCACTGTCAATGCATCTTCATCAGGTGAAAGAAGAGGAGCCAACCCATAAGTAACCAAGATGCCAAAGTCCTTGATCTCAGTGACCCGCTTATTCAGCACCGGCTAACACTCTTTACATTTTGTTGCAACCTTGTGATAGTTGATGATTTCATTGGATTTGATGGAGGCGACCTACCGATTGAGAATCACCACTCTTTCTAGGACCTGGTCAGTGGCGATGCACAACTTAGAAATGAAACTTTGTGAATCTGCCACTCAGGGTGAACATTTCTACATAAAGTGATCGGCCATTGGACCAACCTTGGCATTCAATTCTGGAACATCCCTTAGAAATTGTAAAGCAGGCCCAAGAATGGCAATACCAGTTGCGATCCACTCCCAATGCATAGATATCAACCTCTTCATTATCGGGAGGGCCCCAGATCCTCGTGCAAAAGCTAACTCTTGGTTAAATAGGGCCTCTCTTTCCCTTGTGCTTTCTTCCATTTGAATTTTCTCTCGAAGGATGTTTGCCAATTCTATGCTCAGTCTTCCAAATTCTTGTCTTGATTCTTCTGCTTCTACCTAGATCCTTCGAAGATCATTAGAAGTTCAAGATTGGGCATCATCTAGCTCTCTCTACAAATTTAAAATTTTAACATGAAGTTGAACATGTTCACTTTGAGCTTCTACAAGCAACTTAGACGCATCTCCTTGTTGGCCTTGAATTTTCTTTATGTAGGTCACTTCAACTTCTCTATCTCAGATCTCATTTTGTAGTCTGCTTACTGTTTCTTTTACATTTTCCAACTCTAACTTGCGCATCTTTAATTTCCTATCTAGCCTCTCATAGTCAACATATACCACCTTATGGGTTGCTTTGGCTAGGACCACTTTGTCGTGCGAGTGAGTTTTATTCAGATCCATGCTTATGGCATGAAATTCATAGTCCTCCATTTGCATTTTCCCTTTGGGCTTGGTGACGAGCGACTTCATGGTAGTAATAAGTAAAGAGTTTCACTCTTCATTGAAGCAAGCTTCAATCTTCTTTGTAGTGGGCTTCTCAGCATTCTTCAGTAATATTTTATGCTTCCTGGCCCTTCGGGCCTGCTTGGTAGCATCAAAATGACCCTGAAGAGTCTGAGGGACATCGATGCCCTGCGCTACAATGGAAGCACTAGGGGGCAGTCCGAAAAGGGTGACAGTAGGGAAAACTTCAAATGTGTGAGCGTGAGGGGAGGAAAAAGGTAGTGTGATCATGGAAAAGGGTGGAACACCAAATTGAACAAGGGAAAAACTAGTAGGGGTGAACATAGAAATAGGCTGATAGAGAGGTGCCTTCCCAAAAGTAGATGGACCGGGAGTGATAGGTAAAGCAGTGGTACCAACCATTTCAATGGAGGCCCTTGACATGGTGATTAAAGACACAATAGTGGCCATGGCGGATGACGCTCCTTCGGTGCGTGGGGTGGTTTCAGTGGGTTCATTGAAAATGGCAAGGGGTGCATTCAGGATTACCAGCTTGAGGTTCGAGGGTGGAGGATTCCTTTCTATGGGAGGGGGCAGAGGATTGACCAAAGATGCAAAAATAAGAAGAGGGAGAGCAAAAATTACCTGAGTTGTAGTGGTCAGAACATTTTGCAGGATAGACTCCACTTCTTCTTGTCGGATCGATACATTAGGGGCACCCAGATCTTGAATCCTTCTTCACTTTGTATGACCAGAACTAGCATGTTCTAATCCTTTGGCATGAGATCTTTCTGAAACCTGGCCTTTAGTGGCCACTACGGATCCTCTTGGAGACCGTCAGGTCCCTTTACCTTTACTTCGGGCCTAGAGGTAGATGGAGCTCATGAATCCCTTCGCCTTGAGTATCTTCAACAATCAGATTCCCAAGGTCTAGAAACCTGAGGTGGAACTTGTTCCTTGTCAATCTCATGGCTTGTTTTGGGGTTGTTGTTGTCAAAATCAGACTCTTTATCATATAAGTCCTCGAATTCATCATCAAGTGGCTGAAAGTTACTGAACAGCGCACCTGGGCACCTCATCTCCTATCTAAATCTCCAAAAGTCTATCTTTTTCCTTTTCAACCATCCCCTGTACTTCAGCAGTGCATTGAGAGATTTTCCCATCGAAATATTCCTCTAATACTTTTCCTACAGCTTATAGAAACTTAACCATTTTTCTCGCTCTTCTAGAATGAGAGCCAGGTGAATGTATATCTCTGTGCTCTCCCGACTCAAGTTCCTCCTTCTGTGGAAATAATCTTGAACCTCATGCCTCAAACTATAAATCATGTTCAGATTATAATTCCACTTATCGCAAATGAGGACCAAGCCCAAGGCCACTAGTAAATTTGTGATTTCATCCTCTACCTTTTGCTTAGTTAGTATTACCTAACTCTTAGAAATCACAATAGGAAGGTTGTAAAGCTTTGTTTTGTTCCTCCCGGCATCGTAAATCCTGTCGAAAATGGTTACCTAACGACATGCCTCCAACGCAAAGACCCTGTCTGTTATAAATCTTGGGAGTTAGAATGCCTCCCCGAAAAAACCATGAAATATAATGAATGTGAAATCCTCGCCCAGGAAATAATCCAGTGGGGTTGATGGATCTCTTATCTATTCCATAACCTCTTGAGAGAAACAAACAATGGGGCGGGGCAACAAATCCTAGAGTACTGGCCTCAGAAAATTGTTTGTAAACCAATATTAATCCCCTATCATTGAAAGCACAAGGGTCCATACAGAAACTAATTGGATACAACTCCTTTCATCTAGCCTAGATACTGGTACATTCCTACCCAACCTCTCAAAATTATGATGTAAAAGCAAATGAGCCAGAATAGAAGAATACCTAAATTTGGACTCAATATTGTAGTTCTTCAGCTGCTCCCTCATGTTCCCAGCTATTACCTCCACAAAATCATAGTACGTCTAGAATTTTTCCATTTTGAGCGTAAGAGCTAGGGAAAACTGAAAAGGATTAACCTCTTCATCATCATCGAGGCAAAAAACCTAGGGCAACATTGAGAACACAGACTGTGTGTCCTTAAATTTCTTGCAACGTAAGAGGCCAGTGAATCTCCCCTCTCTATGGCTTTTCCTTGGTCTCATATTCGTAAAAATTTGTTTTCCTGAACATGTCCTCCCCTAGGACATCCATCTGTTCTTCGTCAAAAATCTCGGCACCCCAACTCATAGGGATACATAGCATATCCTGTATAGCTTTGGAAAAAATGGTAATCTTGACCCCTCAACCCTTAATGGCCTTTGTACTTTTGTTAAACTTCTTCACACATGTGTCAACCAACTCTGGGAATGAATGTATAGTAGCAGCATAAACTATGGTAAGCCACAAATCCAGAGTCAAAATGCAAAACACTCTGACAATTCATGCTCCAGCATCCTCTGAAACACACCTTCCCTAAGGTTTTAGGGTTGGCCGATAACTAAGGGTTGAAAACATTATCATTGATGTCTTGCACCACCTCTCTTTTGATGTGTTTATCGGGTTGGACCTTTCTACAGTGCTCAAAAGGCCACTTTTCTATTGCCGGAGCGTTGGCGAAGGATTTGTGCCCAAATACATTGGCATAACTAGGTCTTTTGTTTGAAACTACAACTTGTCTACCAAAGGTTGATGCTTTCACCATGGTTGTACGAGAAAGTTGCAGAGAGCTTCTCCATGATAATGGCCACTTTCCTTTTTCTTCTTTGGAGAAATCTACTTTTGAATGCAATTAATTCTCTCACACATACATGCAGTTAACGCTATGCCATTACTACTAGACCATTAAATGCAGCCACTAAGGTGATACATGTGGATTGGACATCTGCATCCCTTGGGAATGCTAAAAATACCATGAGGATGGAATTAGTACATTCCCTCCACCGTTTTTTAATCAAATAAACTCATTGCATTGAAAAGCATGCTTTTCGCTATCTGAAATGTGCTAAGGTGATACAAAGTACTCTTGAAAAGGTGTGCCCATCAATTTGTCAAAGATTTAGCGTGTTAACCCATGTCTTTTCTCATTAGTAAGATGGTTGGCATTGATGATGGTAAGAGACATATGTCGATGATTGACATACAAGAGCATTTACTCCCAACGCCCAAATTTATTTCTCAAGGTATTCTGTCAGATTCTCCATACGATTTACCTACCCTTCTCCATTTTTCCTTCAAATTTTCCCGTTGTCGTCTAGCCAAAAATAGAACTTTCGTTGGTTGGGTTCATCGGCTCACCTTTCTATATATAGCTATGCCACCTTTTGCAACATTCATTTGAAATTATAGTCTCTCAAGTTTAACAAAATTTTCGCTTATCCTCATTCTGCCATCTTTCACTGCTTATCAGAATGTCTGTTGGCTTTGGCACTCCCATTGGCTCCTCCCATGAAGGCCACAATACTGCTTTGTCAGAGAGGTCACTAGTGACCAAATTAAGCGTTTGGTGAAGACATGTGACCGCCTCATCATGGTTGTATTCAGGTGGGTAGTCGGCACGGACTTTATCAACTTAGTAACTAGGTGGGTAGTCGGCACAAACTTTATCTCCTTTCTCTGAGAAGCGTTCAAAAAGCCGCTCTCCAAGCTGATCCCAAGAGATGATAGAGCCTGAGGACAAAGGTCGATACTAATCTTGGGATTTTCCCTTGAAAGAAGCAGCTAACAACCTTAAAGTGATGTGCTCCTCTGATATGTTGTGTACCCTACATACCTCTTCTATATCTTGATGGTGTTCAAAAGGGGTTTTGAAGTCTTCTCCAGAGAATCTCAGAATAGCCTTGAGGGCGTTAGTGGGTATAGCAGGCCATACATCTAGGGGTGTGGGTGGTCGTAGTGGACTACCACTATCCCACATTACAAAATTTCTAGGAGCAGGGGGAGGTACGTGAGCCATAGAGAAAATATTCCTATGAATCGGGTATATAGGTATTATTATTTGGAATTTTAAGCCTCTGGGTGGAGTAGATAAGGCTCTAAAGATGGGGCTCTTACTTCTTACTCTATTGCTCCTTACAAGTGATACAGAACCTGTAAGTCTTCTCCTTCTAGGTACTAAGGAAGGTAACTGAGAGTACTAGAAGTGACATGTCGAAGATGCTCTTGTTTGGACTCTAGGCATGAAACTTTTAGTTTCCTTCCTTAGCCTGATTCAAGAAATATTTTTGACTTCTAATCAGGCATTCGAAAAACTTCTTGTCCCACTAAATGTTCCAGAAAAAGAACTATTGAACATCAAATCTTGTGCCTCTCCGACAGTCTTATGGGAAATTCAGTAAGTGGGGGATCAATTTGCACCTCACTAAATACGTCCGGGATTTTTATAGAAATTCGCCTCTTCTTTGGGGATTTCAAGTAAAGGGTAGAAAGAAATGTAAATATAGAACATGAAAAGGGTGATACGCCAATGCTTTTACAACATTTCAAACCCAACCATTTCTATGATTGATATAATTAGACAAAATGCCACAACCCTTCATTGTTGGAAAGAGAACGAACAACAAAGGCTAACAACAAGCATAGTGTAGACTTTCAAATCTTCTCACAGGCAGTGTTCATTAAGGTCCGATCAAACATAAAGATTTCTAAGGGTAACATAAAGAACATTCAGAAATTGCATAAGCTCTCTCTCCTAATACAACATAATATAGTAAAACAACAACCCTTCATAAAAGTAGATAAGTCCAATGACATAATCCAATTTTCACAAGTTACTATTTTACCATATGACATATAGCATGGAAATCAGCTACTTAAACTATTCAGATTCAGCTTGCAAGACACAGTGTTTCATTCAAAACAATAATATTAAGAAAGAAAGCTTGAAAAAGGCCATGCATACATAGTCTCAACAATTTCTCCTCAATAGTTTGTGCTTTAAATATCAAATGAACTTTAAAACAAAGGTCAGATGCCAATCCGAAAATAGTTTTTAAAAGCCTCAAAAGATATAGCATGTCAGAGAAAAGTAGCTCTACAATTGTTCTTTTGAAAGTAATTCTATATCTTAAGAAAACTAAAGAAACTTTCCTTAGCCAAGGAAACTAAAACTTGAAATTCCAACCCCTCATTGTGTCACGTCGCCTCCTTATATAGTTGCAGAAAAAGAAAACACCGCCTCAACACAAAAGTCAATACTACCAAGTGTTTGATAGTTAATGGCACATGATCCGATTGTAGATCTTTGGTTAGGTCACAATGATATTTGCTCATCAATTCTCATATGTTGCATTGATTTTTTATATATATTTAGCAAAGATAGAGGCCCATAAACGATCAAATCCTAAAAAAATAGCATGGCAAAAAGGTCCAGTTGATCAATCACATCACCTAGAGGCACCGACTCAAAGCGTCCATCCCTAAAACCAAGAAAGAAAAAGGCTAGCCAACTCCGACAAACTCCCAAAAATATATCACTCCGTAGGAGACACAATCCCCTACAACGAAGAGGTGACGTGTCAAAAAGGTGGAGACTTTCGAGCTCATGAATATAGCTCCCTTTAAAATCCCTGACGAGCCAACACATATTTCGAACTCTCTCCCAAAAGGACGAAAGAAGAAAGTTACGCAACCACCACGTGGCGCATTGCGCACCTTTCTAATAACTCTACTTGAGCAAGAGCACACCCAAAACTGAAAATATTGTACAAGCCGAAAATCAAAACGATTTTAAGGCAAAAAATGCTTCACAAATACCACTCCTAAGTATATAAGGAGTGATAGACTAGTGTGTGTGTATATGTATGAGAAACAAGGAAATTAAAGCCCATGGTTCCAAGTGCACAACAAATGATTTAAAAAAAATAAAGGTATGCTAATGAGAAGTAAGTGCACAAACTAAAAAATTAAACAACAAAAAGTCATCTCAAGTTGTTAGAGAACCTAAGGGACAACAAGTTGCTTGTGGAGTGTTATCCACACCTTCTCGATAATGTGATAAATGTTAAAAGACTACTAGCAAGAGAGTTGTAGACTAAGAGATTCATTTATTGAATGTGATAGATTTTAAAATATGATCTTATGAGGGAACAATGGAAGATTCAAAGGGCTAAGGAATCATTCAAACTAGCTAAAAAATAGTTAACATTAACCGAAGTATGTAATAGGTGGTGAAATTCTCAAAAATGAGTGTTTAATGATAAAAGATTATGGGACATTAATGTATTCCACTATTGTTTGGAGAGTTACAACTTTTGGAAAGGCCAAACATTAAGGAATGATAAAGTTAGAAAAAATAGAGCATAATTTTACATAAAAGAAACCACACAATGTCATGACCTTGGAACCATGATAAGAAAAGGCTAATACAAGGGTCAAATGGGCCTAAAAATATTCTAAACAAAAAAACACTAAAGTAGATCTAAAACATAATGTGAAATTGCAAGAGTATGAAATTCTGGGTGTTACATTATATACTTTATATACTTTACTAATCATTATTAAGAGAAGTGTTAGAATATAGACTTTTAATCTAAAAACATACTTAACATGGCTAATTACAAGTGGGGTCCATTTAAAATAAAATTTGAAAAATTAAGATTTTCTAATTCCTAACAAATTGTTCCTAAAATTAGTTTAAAGTTATTTTTTAGATTGCAGGTGTGGCGGATGTTGTATGGGGTATGCTATAGTTTGAGCGGTCTTGGTCACTATTGTAGTTTTCGCATGTGGATTTCTTAATTTTGGGTGTGACTTTTATCCTTATCTTATTTTTCCCTTGTTTTTTGTTTTGTGGTGGTTGAGGATCATTGGCGACTCCACATGATCTAGTGTGGTGTTTTCCCTTCTTTTCTATTGTTGTTTATTTCTTAAGGTGGTTGCAGCCATGGCGACTAGTGGGGGTCCAAGGGACTCTTCTTTTTATTTCATAAAGCATGATGCTTGAGAATCTAAAGACGTGCAATCTATATGATCTCGTCGAAGACCAAATGGGTTCCTAGAGAAAAGTAAAGATTGAATTGTCCGAAATAACTAGCTAAGGATCTTCTATATTTATTAGATTATGCTCTTATTTTTTATTACATTGATCTATGGATTTATTTGTCTTTCTAGAGACTTGGGTTAGAAATAACTAGAATCTTGAAGGTGATTTGGAGATCATTCTAGTGGTCAATGTATATTTATTTATTATGTTCTCTTAAATTATTGGTTAAAATAATATATTTGAAGGGGGTCTCTATTTTCACAACCAAGAAGGATTATTCACCAAACTCTAGTACGTAGGATTTGATCTTGTGGAAAAGTTATCCTCTAGAATTCATGTCAAGTTTATCTTCCACAACTTCCAATGGTGGTTTTTTGGATTGATATTCTATAATCTATAGCAGTGATGATTGAGAAGCCCTTAGGTCCTTCTTGCTAAACCCTTGATATAAAGGTGGTCATCTTCACCCATCTTTATATTCAAATTAATTTGAATAATACACTTCTTGAATTTAGAGATTAGGTTGGAAAAGATGAACTAGATTCAACTGATTGATTATGAAGTACTCTCATTTCAGTGTTGTGCATGTCATAAATATGGGCACCTTCAAAGAAAATACACAAAGATGGGTCTTAATTCTTCACATCTTGCTCTTGAGGCACAAGTTCCAAATCCAAAACAGAAAGGTAAGTATCCTATTCATTTTGAGGTGTCATATTTAAATGGCTTCATTCCTACTAGATCTTGTTCAAAGGTGAAGACTTCTAATCATCAGTATAAAAGAAATCTCAAAGGGATCTCTAATAATATATTTGATGTTTTAGAAAATTTTGAGGACATGGACACTATAGAGCATGATATCGATTTGAGTGGACATGATATGCATCTCTCATGCTCAGGTAATAATCTGTCTTCAAAGCTTTCTATAGAAATGCAATTTTCATTAAAAGAGGGGGAAATTATCATCCCTATCCATCTTGAAATAGATATTAATCAATAGGAGGTATCCAAGACACATGGAGAAGTAGTAGAATTTATCTCTATACTATAGATTCAAGTGCAATTAAATGATGGCAATGATATAGAGGACTTAATACAAGAATGAAGGGAAAAAGAAGATGGTAAAAAGAAGGCCCCTTTGGTGTTTCAGGTTCAACATATGAATATCAAGAAGGGAGGTACAAATAAGGTATCAAAGGTTGGAAGGAAAAAAGATCAAGAAAAAGTATGAATTGATGGGGGAATATATGGTTGAATCTGGTGTCATTAAAACACTATATTATCACTTTTCAAGTACCCTAAAATGATTATAATCTCTTGGAATGTAAGGGGTTTGAGGAGCTTCCATCATCAAACTACTACTTGTAATCTTATTTAGGATCATAAATTGGATATTCTTATAATCCAAGAAACCAAGCTTTCAAATGTGGGCATAGCAAACATATCTTCTAAGATTTAGGAAGAAGTTCAGTTTGTTTGCATTGGTGCACAAGGTTCTTCTGGAGGTGTGGCTTACCTTTGGAATCCTCACAAAATACTTTTGACTTGGTTGGTTGGTAGAAGGAACTCAATCTCCATGGTTGTTACTTGTTTTGACTCTACAAATTATATCCTACTTACAAATTCTTATGGAGGTGTGGCCTTCCTAAATGATAAAAGAGGATGGACTGGACATCTTAGTCCATCTTCTACCTTATTGAAGGATAACATAAACTTTCTCAATTTGGTGGTTGTAATGCCAAGAAATGGAATTTTCACCTAGAGTAACCATAGGTGTGGAGTTGATTCTTTTTAAAATAGTTGGATAGAGTTCTTGTCTCAAAATTTTGGTTGGGATATAATTGGGCTTCATTTTCAAAAAAACTAGGATGGAGAGGATCAAATCACTATCTTGTTTTATTTCATTCATTGGTGATTTCAATTCCAACTATTGTGGCTTTGTGACCCTAATTTGTGTAAGCTTATGAAGGGATAGTGGATGGAAGGGAAGCCTATGTTTGGTGCATACATGTACTCCTTTAAGAGGCTTCGGTTTGTTAATTATAAGCTTAAGAACTAGAATATGTTCACTTTTGGAAATATTTTTCAATCTAAATGAATCCTACAAGAGAAACTAGAGAAGGTCACCTTTCAATTTAAGGATGAAGGCATGATTGAGGAGCTTTTGAGGGAAGAATCTATTTATGATAAGGAACTCTCAAAATGGGAACTTCAAGAGGAGATCTATTGGAAATAAAAATCCTAGACTGATTGGCTAAAGGAAGGTGATGGGAACACTTCTTTCTTTCACAATTTATTGAAGGAGCATAGAAGTGGTAATGTTTAAGCCTCTAATTTTAACTTAGGGTGAAAAATTA
Organism: Sequoia sempervirens; assembly: GCA_007258455.2. NCBI lineage: Eukaryota > Viridiplantae > Streptophyta > Pinopsida > Cupressales > Cupressaceae > Sequoia > Sequoia sempervirens. The sequence continues at coordinate 12,288 of VDFB02039787.1, read as the reverse complement.
TCTTCTTTTCAAGGTATCTTTGAAGAAGAGGTTAGGTTTTTTTTTGTTGAGAAATTCCCTTAGAATGTAGATAATGAGAAACTCATTCTTGATTGCATCCCTCCCCTAGTTTCATAGGATATGAATAAAAATATTGTAGAGCCCATTTCAATAGAGGAGTTGACAGGTGTTGTTTTTCAGATGAAGAAAGGTAAGTTTATTGGTTCGGATGGTTTTCCAATTGAGTTCTTTCAATAGTTTTGGGAAATCTTAAAAAGTTACTTATTAGGAGTGGTTCAAGAATCCCGAAAAATAAGAGGATGCTCAAATCCATCAATTCTACCTTTCTTTCTCTAATTCCAAAAAAAGAAGGTGCTTCTTCTTTGGACTTAATTCGCCCTATCATACTCTAATTTTTTTTATTATTACCAAGATCCTTATAGAACATTTGAAGAAGTGTCTAACTTCTCTTATTCCATTGATAAATGGGGATATGTGAAGGGGCATCAAATATTGGATGGCATTATTGTGGAAGTAGAGGAAATTCAATCCATGTACACTTCAAAGGAAAAGGATATGTTCATTAAGCTTGACATGTCTAAGGCCTATGATAGTGTTATTTGGTCTTTCCTCCATAATATTTTGCAATATTTTGGTTTTTTCTCTAACTAGGTCAAATGGGTTATGAGTTGTGTGAATTCAACCTTATTTTCTATGTTAATAAATGGTATTTCCTCAACTCTCTTATTAGCTTCAAGAGGTTTTATACAAGGGGATCCTTTATATCATTATTTAGTTATTCTTTTGGTGGAAGGTTTGGTTTATCTAGTAAAATAGTTTCAGGGGTGAGGTCTTACTCATGGCCGGTCTTAGGCTAGGAATATTAGCCCTTACTCTCATCTTAAATTTGTAGATGCCACTACTTTGTTGGGGTTAGAAAAAATAAAGGAGGCATTATAATTTAGGAGAGTGCTAGATATTTACTTATCTACTTTAGGTCAACAAATCATTGAAGACAAATCCAATATCTTCTTTTTTCAACACACCTGAGCCCATTCAACAAAGAATAGTAGACATTTTTCACTTTCCAATTGGGACTCTGCTAGTGGAGTACTTGGGAATTCCTCTTTGTGCAAGCTATATGAGAAGTATAGCTATTGGAGTACCAATGGAAAATGATTTTGGATAAATTTTGATCATGGGTTGGTGGACTTATAGGTGGCTATCTTCTATAGGTTGATTGACTCTTTTGAAGTATTTTATGCAATCTCCATCTATATAGAGATTTTTAATCTTAACTGCTCCTAAGTGTTTTCTCAAGGAGTTTGATGCTCTATTTATAAAGTTATTATGGGTTGGAAATATTGAAAATATAAAATGGATTCTTGTGAATTGGGATTTGGTATGTAGTCCTAAGGAGGATGTTGGTCTCAGTGTTTGATAGTTAGAGCTTAATGTCTAGGCTCTAGTTACTAAATCCTACTAGAAATGGTGCAATAATCCAAATCAGCCATTTACAAGAATTTTTAATTTTGAATATATTAGAGGGGTAGATGATGAGGATATTTTGTGATGGAGCTAGGTGGAAAAGGCTTCTCTATTTGGAACATTATAAAGAATGGGGATCTAGTTATAAAGAGAGGGTTCTTTTGGATAACCAATAGTGGCAATAATTCTTTGCTTTGGGATGAACCCTAGGATAATCACCCCCTACTATTTCATAATTTTTCCAGCTCCACCCTCTCTGTGAAATTTTCTTAGAGGTGGGTTGGTCCAAGATTGTTGATTTTAAAAATTTCATTCCTCTTGGAGGATATTTACTCTATCAATGGAAAGAGAATCAAAGTTACCTAGCAAGGGGATCCTTGGAGGAGCATGGTTTGTTAGCTTCAATTTGGTTGAAAGGCTCCTTGCAAATCCTTGGGGGACTCTGATATACTTTCTTGGGTTCATGACTTGAAAGGAATTTATATAGCTTCTTTCATCTACCAAACTCTTGAATTGCAAGGAAGACGGAATGTGGAGTTTCCATGGTGGAAAAGAATTTGGAACAAGTTTGACTGGCCCAAATACAATTTATTTATTTCGCTTCTTACACATAAAAGATACCTGAAATGAAACAATATTAGGAAGAGAGGCTCTCAAGGACCTTCCTGGTGTATTCTCTATGGCAATAATGAGGAGTGCATTAGTCATATTTTATTTCAGTAACCCTTTTCTAAGGAAATTTGGAAATTATGGTGGAAGCTCTGTGTTAGAATATTATTTTATTACATCATATTTATATAGCGATCTGGTAGTTGCCAGTTGATTGGTTATGTGGTTGCTTTGGTTGACCACTTTTTGCTATGTATTTATTTGTTGCTTCCTAATACATTTTGCATCGCCTATTTTGCCCATTCATTCCTCTATGATTTAATATAATATATGGCATCAGAGCATAAATCATTTATGTGCTTGTGACCAGGTAGATGGATGACTCGTAGCAAGTGGCAAGATAATGGTTTTGAAAAGTTGCTGAGGAGTTTAAAAAAATAATTGCACTCCATTTGAATATTGCCTATGTATGTTCGTGACTGAAGAATCTATGCAAGGAGAAGATGGCGTTGCAAACTTCATGAAGAAGACAAGGCGTCTAAATTTGTAAGTATTTAAAGACATGATACTTGTCAAAGGCTGTGCACTCAAAACCTGATGATGGAATAAAGACATGTGAGAATGAAATCTGTAGAAGCCGTCCAAAGTGAAAATATTTGATGGGTGTGATGATGATAGCAAAGGCATTTTGCAGGGTGTTTGGAAATGATCTTTGCATTCAAATTAATTATTGAGTAGCATTGCTGCTTGTGATGTTAGATAGAGGTGTGATGATGTTACAAATATTATTGTATTCTTAACTTTTGAGAGGAGTCAATTTTGTTTCCTATTAGACAAAAGTACAAACCCAATTGAAATTTGAGGACCTTTGGGATATACTCTGTAGAAATACCACTAGACCTCCAAATGTTGGTGTAGATCAAACTAGATTTGACAAGGCAAATAAAAATGTCAAATTTATCATCTTGTTTGGATTGTTAGATGAGGTACAACCTCACATTAGAACAACCACCAATGTAAAAGATTATTGCGATTGTCTTAAAAGTCTCTGAGGCCAAAAACTAGAATCAAATTCATCAACTTGTAAAGACAATCACATTGCCTTCAAATGCAACATGAGGAGAAATTATAGATTTTTCTTAGAAGAGTAGAAGAGATTATGACATCACTACAAGCGTCAGAGGAAGAAGTCATAGATGACTCTCTTGTACCCATAGTCTTGAGAGAACTACCTCCCTCGTTTTGTTTGATTATCACCTATCTCAATGTGGCGAGTGCAAATCTATCCTTTGAAGAGTTGGTAAACTTGCATCAATAAGAAGAAGAAATACATGGTGAGACATTAGAATCACAAGATAATTAGGCCCTTGCAACAAAGTAGAAGGGAAAACAACCTAACCATCAAAGTGGTCCATCAAGATCATCAAATTCAAATCCAAAAAACTCTTCCAAGAAAAAAAATGTCTCATTTGTGGAGAAAGGGACATGATATCTTGGCTTGTTGGTACAATTCCTATTTCAATAGTGAATCTAGTCTCATTTCTTGCTTGAATGCTTTGGAGACCTACAACAAGGGTTAGCCTTCACAAAACATGAACACGAACACACAAACTTTGACATGATGTTGGATTTTGAATTGTTGCTATAATGCCCTAAAATGTTGTTCTTGACTTGCTTAATGGTGCTCTTGTTCATAATTTTGCCAATATATTTTCACTTAGTTCTTGTTAGAGTTCAAATGATAAAATAACTAGGTATTTATATGCAATTGTGCTAATTTATCAAAAATTAGATTCCAAAAATCAAATTGGTCTATGATTATTTATTTAATAATATTTTCAATCAGGGAGTATTGTGGGGAAGGAAGTGGTGGAAGCGATAGAGGAGTCAAGATTTTCAAGTAGAATATTGAGAGAGATCAACAACATATTCCTGGCTCTCATACCTAAGAAGGATAAGCCTAACTCGATGGATGAATTTCACACTATCACCCTTTGCAACACTCTATACAAGATAATGGTGAAAGCAATCTCCAACAGGTTGAAAAATGTCTTTCCAACTCTAATCTCTAAAGAAAAAACATGTTTCATCCCCCAGAGATCAGTCCTCGAAGGGGTGATAATTGCTCAGGAATCCATTCACACACTGCAAAGTAGTCAAAAACAGGGTATGTTGATAAAGCTGGATATAAAAAGGTGTATGACAAGGTGGAATGGAGGTTTCTATGCAAAGTTTTGGAAGCCTTTGGTTTTGACATACAATGCATAAACTGTATTTTTAATTGCATCTCGAGTCCCAGATACTCAATTATGATAAATGGCTCTCTAGAAGGCTTCTTTTCTCATCCTCTTAGGGCCTTCCCAAGGGTGACCCTCTCTCACCCTTCTTGTTCATCCTGATGGCAGAAGCTTTAGGGCAATCTATTTCAAAGGCAACATCAACGAGGCTTATTGAGGGCATTTAAATAACTAGTGGTTTATCATCAGTCATTCACCAACAATTTGTTGATGACACTTTGCTCATTGGATCAGTCAAGCTAAAGGAGGCCTTGGAGTTCATGAGAATTCTATTAGCATATGCAAATACCTCAGGACAACAAGTGAGTATTGAGAAATTAGAGTTCTTCATAAAAACCAAACCAAAAGATGCATACGAAATCTCAAGGGCTCTCAACTTCAAGATTGGCTAGCTTCCTATAACATACCTGGGCCTCCCTTTAGCTAAAGGGGTCAGATCCAATTTTCTTTGGGATCCCCTAGTGGAAAATATTTAGAAGCGCACACTAGCTTGGAATGGTAAATGGTTATCTTGGGTGGGGAGGATAATAATGCTAAATGCAATAATTTATGTACTTTTGATTTACCTGATGTCTTGCTTGGCCTTATCTAGTAGTAAAGCAACAACCCTAAACCAACACATGTGACACTTCTTTAGGCAAGGGGCCACATAACAAAAGAAAATTTCTACGATAGCTTGGTACAAGGTCTGTAAGAAGAAGGCTTCAGGTGGAATCAATCCGAGAAATCTGCTAAAGAAAAATAAAGCATTGGGAGCCAAACTCATTTGGAATATGTACACCAATAATGGAGCTAAATGGGCAAGGTTGCTATAGAAAAAAACACTTAAATGGTGATAATGTGAATGAGATTCTCCTATCTGACAATTTTACAAAAGACTCAAGGATCTGGAATTTCATCTGGGCTTGTCACCAATTGATCTTAGATTATTTGTCTCGGGATGTGTGGGATGCTCATGCTGCACTTTTCTGGGAAGATTCATGGTGTGGCCTCCCAAGCATAGACATATGCTTGAATATTAGCTAGACCAAGGAAAATTTGAAAGAAGTGTGGGGCTCAATGGTAAGAAACTATATGGAGGAGCAATGGGAGGACGACCATAGGATTTGGGTTTGGAAATACATGAGCGCACTAGAGGCACCATCTGAAGAAAATGAACAATTAAAGCTTCTCCTAGAAAAAAGGTGGGTAATTATACAAATGGGAGAGGATAGGCTTGTGTTGGTTGGCTTAGTGATAGGTGAGTATAAGGAAAAGGATGGATATGAGGCATTTTGTGAAGAACATGAGAAGACACTAGACTCCCTTTACATCTATGTTGGAGTAAGCGATGCTTACCAAAGGTGGGGGCCTTTGTTTGGGCTTCCATATAGAAAAGAATACTTACTACGGAAAAATTTAAAACAATGGGATACTCTGAGCCATCTAGGTGCAAGATGTGTAGAAAGGCTGAAGAAGACACAAATCATTTGTTAATTAGATGTCCATTTGCACAAGCATGTTGGAGATGGCTTTGTGTGAAACTTGGGTGGAGTGGGTTGTTACCAAATGATATTCTCTCACTTTTCTCCTCTTGGCCTAGGATTAAGAAAGGAGCCTACTTCAGTGCTCTTTGGACTTTATGTCCCTTCATGGTTATAAGGGAAATTTGGAAAGAAAGAAATAGGTGAATATTTCATTGGTGGATCAGGATTGACCTACTTTTGTCAATTGGCTAGAGGCAACTACAGTTGAGGTTTCCAATGTTTGGATGACTCAAATGAATATGAATAAGGTTGCTTTCTCAAATTGGGATGCTAAGATGCATCAGTCTAGTTTGGCCTAAGTTTTCCTAAGCAAGGGGCTTTTGCTTTCAATGTCTTGAGTTGCACCAGGGACAAGGTAGTCTAGACAAAATGAAAGGAAGGTTGGTACAATTGAACTTTGATGGTGCTTCAAGGGGTAACCCGAGTGTCTCAGTGGTAGGATGTATAATCCGAGATTAGGAGGGAAGGGTGGTGGCAAAAAGGTATTTTCCAATCCCAAAAGAAACAAACACAATGGCAGAGCTTCTTGCTCTCATGAGCAGATTTTAGCTTTGCAAGGATATGAGTTTACAATACCTTGAAATTAAAGGGGACTCGATGGTGGTTATTCAAGCACTATAGGTGGGGAGGTTGTCTAATTGGAAATTATAGCCTTTGTTAGAATTGGCTTGTCAACTTTCATGTGATCGTGGGTGCTTCTCTGTAAAACAAATTTAGAGGGAAGCAAATAGGGCATCCGACAAGCTTGTGAATGAGGGTGCAGATGGAATAAAGGCCACAAAATTTTACAGAGGGTCAATTGGGATGGGATAGGCCCCTTAAAGCTTTAGTTCCATGACATCCTAGAGGAGGCTCATTATAAGGTTCAACTAGGGAAGGACATCTCCATGGAATATTACAGGTCTGCATGGTAGTGAAGATTTTTAGGATCGGTACATTCTATCCTCTCACATGGTTATACACTAGCCTCATGCAGGTTGAAGGGATGAAGTGTTAAGGCCTTTAGTAAGTAGAATTGAATGCTATTCATGCTAGCATGCTTGTTGGGTGCCATAAGGTAGGCTAATAGGTATCAACAATATCAATCTTCTTTTGATTGTTTCTCAGCAAGGATGGAGACCCCCATACATCTCACCAACCCATGCAAGAAATGGGCTTTTCTGGGGAAAATCATAGATAATAGGTTGTGCTTGATCTTCATGGAGGATGATTGCTTGGTGATGGAGGTGATAAAGCTGGTGTTGGGGTCTGAATGTTGACATAGCCTCCTAGTTCGTCACCTCCCTCCTAGATTTGGAGACATCAAAGGTGATGGCACTACTTATGGCCTAGAAACTGGTATGGCTAGAGCTATTGGAGGGTGTCGAGGACGTGATCATTGCTAAGATTGGGGTAGGCATGCCACAGCTGCGGGATATGTCAAGGATCTTCTTGCCATAAATTTGAGTGAAATGATAATCATTATTGCTTGATGTGAAGGGAATGTCCCTTCTGGAGCACATGGCTCATGTTGTTCATGGTGTTGAATTCCTTTGTCAATTTCTCTATTTGGATTCGGCTCATAATGGGGACTAGAGAAGCCTCTTTCATGAATACCTTATCAATGAAGGTGTGGAATTCGACTGAATTTTTTTTGTTTCTTTTTGGTGTGTTTGGTTAGGCCTTGGGAAATTTCAATTATGACTACTAGAAGCATTTAGATAGTCTATATTTTGGGTGGGCTATTGGATTTGAAAAGTATGTATCTTTTGCAACATCAACTTTTGGGTGACGCTTGAAATGTGAAGCTTTATATGTAAGGGTGGTCAAGGGAATTGGATCTATGCCACTAATGCAATGAAGCAATGATGTAAATCTTTTGAAAATCAACAAAATTTTGTTTACATAGCAAAAAACAATATTTTCAATCAGGTGTACCTTTTTTCATGTTTTATTTCTTTTTATTCTATACACAATTAATGATATTATTGTAATATATTTTTTTGATAGGTGAACACTTTTGATTGGAGCTATGAACTAGTGATGCCACATTCGGGGGACCTCATCCCTAACATTCTTTTCTCCTCTTGGCTCTCCTCCTTTCACCTCCTCTTTCTCATACCTCCTATCTCCTTCTCTGGCTCTCCTTTCTCCTCCTTTGCATCCACACACCACCTCCTCTTGTCCCTACCTCCTCCTGATTCCTCCTTTCTTCCTTCTTTCTACTCCTTTCATCCTTATTTCTCCAATCCGCTACTCCTCTCCTTCAACATTGCCTCCATCCTTGCTCATCGTTAACACACCACCAAGCTGCCACTACCACCTCCCCATCTGTCATTTCCACCGTCATAACCCCCACCACTATATCCACCATTTCCATAGCCACCACTACTATAACTACCACCACCACTACCATCGTCAACCCCTCCAATCATTGCTACTCCTTCAATCGCCACCACCTCCTAGCTCTCGTTGACGACCCCACAACCACACCCAACACTAGCTTCACTAATCATCCATTATTCACCAACCTCCCCTCAATCGTTGCACCCTGTCATGCCCCAAAATTTTGCACGTCAACACAACACACGACCTTTTTTTTCTCTTGCACAATTACCCACAACACCAATAACTACACATGAACATGGAACATAGTAATAGACTTAAGTAATATTCATATTAGTATAAGGTTATTTGCTACCATCCCTATGGTAATTTCATTTGCTAACATGATAAGCTATGTCACCCTTATTAAGCATCCCTTTCTAAAGGTTATGTCACTCATAATATTTATACCTAATATTATCCCTATTACTTTACTAAGATAGTGTTACCAATTCCCCACTTAATATTATCATTAGTAGTTAAAATATCCATTACTCTCCAATTGGCACTTTCTTAAGAAGTGACAATAATACTAATAATTGGCTTCTTAAGTGAAAACCCAACCAATGCAAACTAAGCTCCAATGATCTATTAAATATAATCTCTAAATTTGGTTCCAAAAGAGCCAAGTGATAAACAAATAAATGTGCTTATCATAACTATCTATTTCAATTGTGATAATGTTGGGCACACGTTATTGAATGCTTGTTATAAAAAGGACTCTTAGTAAGGGAGATTACCATCCTTCTACACCATAATACCACAACCAAATGTTCATCTCCAAGACTTAAATAGAAGTTTCAATAATAATTGTGCTCATCATTTTGACTCATTAATCATATATATTCCAACTCACCTATCACCTAAGACCAATATAAAATTCCCAAGGAGTTCTCTGAACTTTAGAACCATAAGATAAATTGGCATCCAATATGGAGTCTAATTAAGGAAAGAATGATAGCTTAACACCTTCAAATGATGGGAACTTATCTAGGGACTACAACTTTATTGTATACATGAATGACCATTCAACATGATAAACTACTAGAAGGGTACTCTCTTACTATGAACATGTTATTGCACAAGTAAGCAAGACAATACCTAGGTAGTTAAAATACATATCATCCCATCAAATCTAAACTTAACAAAACTTAAGACACATGATCTTGAACCATGTAGATTTATCACATGGGAATAAATCTAAGATAATCTAGAAATAGAATTTATAATTTAATGAGAAGTAGATTTGTTCTACTTAAGGCAAGGTTAACTCCCAACTAAAAGCTAATTATATATCCAATTGTTTGTGCTTATTATTAATTAATCTCCGTTCATATTGCAAGTTGCTTAATTATTATATGGAAATAAGGAGTTCCTAAGTATGGAATTAACTATCTCTATATTCAATCCAAAGAAATGTTAAAAGAAAATGTGACTAAAGAATTTTGCTCTCATTACTAATGTATCTATTCATTATCCCTAAAAACTAGATAGATTAAAGTTTACATATTACAAGTTATTTTTAACAAAATATTAAAAATAAGTGATTTTCTTTTCTACCCACTAATATTTTACTTAAATCACCCCTCTTTTTGGTGATTGAATTATCTACTTTCCTTAGACTTTTTTTTCTTACCAAATTAGTTGAAGTGTATTCCAACCAAGACCCAAATCTCATGTGTATATGATATGAAATCAGTGCTTAGAATTTACTTATTACACCTTGAATCATATTTATAACAAGATCTTTTACAGACGTGTTTGCATGTGAATTAGTAAAACCAATAAACATATAAAACACATGAAAATCACGTAAGCTAATAAAACCATATGACAAGAGAGAGATTTGATTATAGAGTTCACCACTCAGGGATATGTCTCTAGATCCACTCAATAAGCATGATCAATTGCCATTAATGTTGTCACTTGCAAATTGCTTACAACATCTAGTCTTCTGACTGCGTATACAAAGTTGTCACTACAAGGAAGTTTCAATCCCTAGAAGCACTTCTTGATCCACACTGAACAAGTGTTTCCAACAATAACAACATAAGTAGTCCTAGTTCTTCAAGCATCAAACTAAATGCGAACTAGCAACAAAGGAATCTTACCCCAATTACAAAACCATACTGAATTCAACATTCTAACCAAAGAACTGAATAGGCTAGAATAAAGTTAGGTATTCAAAACACTCTGGTTATACTTGACGCTAGATTTTCATATGCAAAAATCTTCTCTAACATGCAAGGGAAAAGTCTTCAACTTGGATTTCGTGCAATACTCCTTCAAGTGCAAACTCGTCAATTTTTTGACATTATCTACATAGAGTTTTCGAAAGCCCAATTCTTCTCCCAAGTCTTCCTACAAAAATCCCATGCCTTGAAAGGCCAAACTATCCTTCTTTTTATACATGAATTTTACTCAATTTGACTTAAAACCAAATGATTTATAAAAATCTCCCAATCTCCCATTTTTACAATAATAATCCCCTACAAATCTTTAATAATCTTCATAAAAATTATTTAACCCCTAAATAACCCTTTAATAATCTTCTATTATCTTTTAATATCCTTTGATTTTATTTTAATCCCTTTTTAGTTTTATATTCTCGGGCTTTACAAGATTATCTTATTAAATTTAGGAGATTGTGGTTATTTAATTATAGGGATTGATTTTTTAATTGAAGATTCAGACTTTACCTTGTATAAAGTAAAACTGACGCCTTTATGAGACAAAGTGAAATATATGGCACAATGGCTATCGTGAATATACCTAGGAGGTAGGTTAAGGGTTTAAACCCCAACCTCTCAATTTTCTCATTTTTTAGTCAACACATACTGCCGCTGGAGGAGTAGACAGAAGTGGTGCCACGTGGCAAGCTGAGAACAGTGCCATGTGTCAACAAGGGATTAGCTGATTTTTACTACGCATTGCCATGTGTCGACATATGATTCATTGTCACTTGTCAACCAGATACCTCATCATGCTGACCTACCCTGCCACATGTCAAATTATGATTCATCCACATCATCATTTGTATAGTTGTTAGCATGCTGACATCATTATTGTCCATCATGTCAACATGGTCAACCCTCAACTTTGATCGGTCGTATCTTCGTTGTACGAGCTCCGTTTTTGACGAAACGAGTAGCATTGGGATCATGGTGACAAGCTCTTCATTTTGACACTGATTTTGACCAATTGTGAGACAGTCATTTTTCCACCTTTTTGACTAGCCCCCTGTACCTGGTTTGACCAAAATTTGACTGGCTATAACTCAGACATATGAACTCCTTTTTCGCTCATTCAATTTACGTTGAGTCCAATTTTCTGAGCACTTCAACATGGTGCTAATTTCAAGGTCAATTGGAAAAGTTGAATTTTAGGGTTTTGAGATCCAGCTAGATTGGTATAAACATCTATAAATGAAACCAATCAATAAAAACTGCAAATTCTAAATATAACTTAATTATGACTCTTGAATGTTGATCCAAAAAAATATTCTCAATAAAAGAGACAAGAATCCTTTTAGAGCATCAAGGAAATAGCTTCTTAATCCACAACTGCAATGTAAGCATAATCTACTATTAACAAAAGAAGAGTGAATTAAAACTAACCTTGAACTCCTAAAATGGAATTTTCCTCAACCGATCCCCACCCACAAATTAGTTTCCTGTGTTGGAACCCTGCTTTGATACCAAAACCACCGCAGCTCCTCATCAATGCCATGTCACAACCACAACTAGATCAACACCCCTATTCCTCCCAACAACAAACCTGTAGAAATTAGAATGGGATCCTCATATACCAAATAAGGAAATGCCCCAATGTGTGGGAGCTATGCCCACTCAACCCCTTGCACTTGGAGAACCCAAAATATCCTCTTCACAAGAGGGGGGTCAACTCCTCTAGAAGGAACATAAGAACATACACAATAGACAAGGGACCACATAATTCCCAATCCCCGACACGACACTCTGAGAAACATCCACCATAGATCAAACATAATACACCACTAAGGATAA
>VDFB02039786.1:0-22441 GCA_007258455.2 Sequoia sempervirens | reverse complement strand
GGGACATTACAGTCCCTCCTCCAGATTGTTGCTTGTCCTCAAGCAATCTCAAGTTAGGATGCTGAAAAATCTCCACACCCTTCCATGTTGCATCTTCAATCGAAAGGCCTTTCCACTTCACCAAGTATTCCGGTATAACCTTATTCTACAACCTCTTCTCCTTGACATCCAACACTATCTCAGGCTCGAGGATCAATTTTTCCTTGTCATCGAGAGGAGGCAACTCAACGGAGGGTGTAATTTGCTGTCCTAGTGCCCTTTTTAGGCATGACACATGGAAGACGTTATAAATTCTGCTGGCTTGTGGTAGTTCGAGCTCATATGCAACCTCCCCAATCCTCCTTACAATCCGGTAGGGGCTATAGAATCTTGGCTTTAACTTTTCTGCTCCATTTCCTTTGAGGGTTGATTGCCTAAATGGTTGTAACCTTAGATAAACCATGTCATCAACCTCAAAAACCCTCTTGGTTTTTCGCTGATCTGCATATAACTTTTGTTGGTTTTGAGCACGTTGTAAATTCTCCTTGAGTGCCTTCAAGATGTCAACATTTTGCTGCACCATATCCCTAGCACTTGGCACTCTACTATTTGCGAGGATCAAATCCATGAATGATGTAACATCATACCCATAAAGTGCTTTGAAAGGAGTCATATCAATGGATATATGATGTGTGGTGTTGTAGCAATACTCCCCTAGATGTAACCATTTCACCCAAGCTGATTGCTGCCATGTCACATAGTTCCTTAGGTACCCCTCAGTCCATTTGTTCACTATTTCAGTTTGCCCATCTGTTTGAGGATGGTAGTTAGTGCTTGGCGTCAATTCTATGTGAGCCAAACGGAAGAGTTCTTGCCAAAACAAGCTGATAAACCTGCTGTCCCTGTCACTCACAATGTTCTTTGGCAAACAGCGGAGCTTAAATATCTCTCTAAAAAGCAGGTCAGCAACTTGAGGGGCCTTAAATTCTGAAGTAATAGCATGAAAATGAGCATATTTTGTGATTTTATCCACCACCACATAAATACAATCCTTACCTTGCACTTTAGGCAATTCGGTGATGAAATCCATGGAGATGCTTTCCCACTTCTAATTTGGGATGGGTAGGGGCTGCAACAAACCAGCTAGTAAAACATGCTCGGTCTTGTTTTGTTGGCACGCCACACACTCTCTAACATGCTGCAATATATCATTCTTTAGTCCCTTCCATGAAAAGTGTTCCCTTACTTGCTTTTATGTCTTGTAGAAGCCCGGATGACCAGCAAGGGGTGTGTTGTGACAAGCCCTTATGATCTTTTCCTTGACCTTGAAATTTGGTGCAAGATACACTCTTTCCTTGTAGAGGATGAGGTCTTCAATCACTTTGTACCTATCATCAAGTAACTTCCCCTCCAGAATATTAGTAGCAAATGAATCTTTGGCATACTCAGCTATTTTGGCCACCTTCCGATCAGCAGATATATCAAACATGGAGCAGAAATAAGGCTTCCTAGAAAGCGCATCAGCCACCACATTGTTCTTCCCTTTCACATACTCAATATCGAAGTCATAGGCTTGGAGCTTGCTCACCCATTTTTGTTGTCTATCATTCAAGTCATGCTGATTGAGGAAGAACTTGAGGCTGTTATGATCCGTCTTCACTATGAATTTCCCACAAACCAAGTATTGTCTGAATTTAGCAAGGGCATGCATGATAGCCAACATCTCCTTGTCATAAATGGAGAAGACTTTCTCTAATTCCGTGAGCTTCCTACTCTCATATGCTATGGGGTGCTTATTTTGCATCAAAACTGCCCCAGTGCCTTCTCTTGACACATCACACTCAAGTATAAAAGGAAGCGAGAAATTTGGAATGGCCAAAACAGGGCATGAACTCATTACCTCTTTAAGCTTATTAAAAGCTTGCTGCATAGTAGGATTCCAAGAGAATGCTCCTTTCTTTGTCAAGTTGGTTAATGTTGCTGCAAATTGTGAAGGGCTAATTGTGAGAAGCCCTTCACAAATCTCCTGTAATAGCTGCATAAGCCCACAAATCCCCTCAATTGTGACAAGTTCTTGGGTGTAGGCCAATCTTGAATTGCTTTGATCTTCTCCTCATCAACACTAACCCCTTGAGCACTGATCTTATGCCCCAAGTACAAAAATTGTTAGAATATTATATTCTTCTTATATTAATGGTCAATACTACTGTTGCTACAGTAGTTTGTAGGTGAGGTAGTTAGACATTGTAAATGTCTACAGTGATCTACCTCCTCTATTTAATGTAATCATCTCCTTTGTTAATTCAAGCAATTTTTAGTCCAAAATTGTTTCATGGTATCAGAGCAGGTCTGAGCTTTTCTCCCTCACGGGAGGGCTCAGGATTCTGGATAAATTCGTGGCTGCTTGGTCTGAGATTTTCGAGGGCAATTTTTTGTTTGTCTAGGTCATTCTTCTCTGGCCTGCAGGTTTGTTCGTGGGTGTTTTTTTTTGCCCTACTCGTGCGTTTTTGAGTCTGCAAATTCGTGGGTTTTTAGTTTCAAAAATCGCGTCCCTCTTCCTGCATTCTGGGCGTCGATTTTCGCCCGCGATTTTTCTGCTCTTGGCGCGTGTTTGTCACAGGCCGCGCGTTCTTGTCTTGCCCGCGTTTTGTTCCTTTGTCTGCAGATGTGTTTTCTCTCCTAAGGGTCGCGTTTTTTCGATTCTCTCTCAGACGCGATTTCCAGAAATTCTTGGGGCCGCGTTTTGATCTTCTATCAGCATGCGATTTGTCTTCTTTGCACACGATTTCTGGAGGATTTTTTTGTCTCCGCTTAGATCTCCTCGCTCACATGAAATCTTTGTAATCTTCTTTCATCCGCTATGGATCTTCATTTTGGCGCTGACGCTGAATTGCGGCATCGCTGATTAAGGTTTGATCGTTCTCCGAAAGATGTGTGTTTGTGGCTCTCAAGGCTGCGATTTTCAAACAGTGTGGTTGCCCAGGCTTTTGCAAACTTTGTGCTCCAATTTCGGAAGGGTTTTAGTATTTTTCTGCAAGTTTTTGAAGCTCTCATGGCCGCCTAGGGTTCTGAATTTTTCGTCTAGGGTTTTGACCCTTCAGATCAAGTTAATTTTTTTTTTGACATCAGATTCCTGAATGGTTTTTTGCGATCTCAAATGGGTTGTCGTCCGATTTTTCTGGGTGCTTTGTTTTATGTGCCTCGATTTCTGTGCATATCTGTTTTGGCGGCTAGGGTTCCAAACCCTCTGTGTTTTAGCCGACAATTGATGGCTACTTGTTTCTGGGCTTCGGTAATTTGCAGTATTGCGTGGGATTCCTTTGTTGGGTTTTTTAAATATTTTTTCCCTTATTAAAACTGCTTCACGGGTTTCGCTAATTTTTTTCCTTTAAAATTCCTAGTTGGTTTATAATTTTCTCCTCAAAAATTATGAGTTTTTCCTGTATACCCTAGTCAGGGTTTTTGTTGTTCGGGAGGGCTCTCTAGTCTCTGGTTTTTACCCTTTTTTTCGAAAAAAAAAATGATTTGTAATCTTGGGTTTGTTGTAGTCTGTTTTGGTCGCACCTCAAGTTGTTGGGGTGAACATCTGCACAACTAGCTTCTTGCAGTTTGTTCTCGAGTGTTGTGCTCATCTGCAAAAGTTTCGACGGTTTGCCGATTTATCCTCAAAATCGTGACAGTTGTTCTCGGCGTCTCTCTACCAAAAGGGAGGAACAACTCTGTTATCCAATGTTAGGTTGGACATTTTGTGATGACTTCTGGTCAGCAATTCTGCAGATTCTGAGAGGGTTGGTGGCAGACTCATCTCAGTGGCAGAGTCCGTGGTAGACTCTTGTCTCTTGTTGCAGAGCTTTCTAAAGAAGGGGCAGCCTTCTCTGTTCTTTTCTAGAAGGTTTTTTGTACTCTTGGTCATCAACATTCTGCAGATCCAGGGAGGGTCTCAGCAGCAGCAGAGTGTTTTGAAGAATTTGTGACCAATCGACCTGCAAATTGTTTTCTGTAGGCTAGTGAGACGATTGACCATTAAGGGAGGGTGTTAGAATATTATATTCTTCTTATATTAATGGTCAATACTACTGTTGCTACAGTAGTTTGTAGGTGAGATAGTTAGACATTTAAATGTCTACAGTGATCTACCTCCTCTATTTAATGTAATCATCTCCTTTGTTAATTCAAGCAATTTTTAGCCCAAAATTGTTTCAAAAATTTAGTCATCCCAAAGTCACATTTTGACATCTTAGTGTAAAATGGATGAAACTCAAGTATGTCAAGCACCTCCTCTATATGCTTTAGATGATCCTCCCATGTCCTACTATAGATCAATATGTCATCAAAGAAAACCAAAACAAATTTCCTCAACTGAACAATGAATACCTGATTCATACATGACTGGAAGGTAGCGGGGGCATTGGTCAACCCAAATGGCATAACCAAGAACTCGTAGTGCCCATAATGACACCTAAAAGCTCTCTTGTGCACATCCTTCTCCCTCACTCTAATCTGGTGATATCCCGAACGCAAATCAATTTCAGAGAAGTACACTGCACCATGGAGCTCATCTATCAACTTATCGATCCTGGGAATGGGGTAGTGGTTCTTGATTGTCTTCTTGTTGAGTGCCCTGTAATCAATACACATCCTCAACGTCCCATCCTTTTTCTTAACCAGCACTATAGATGAAGCAAAAGGGCTAGAACTCGGATGAATGTGTCCCATATCCAACAGCTCCTTGATTGGTTTCAATTTCCTCTTTGTACATCCTGGGATGTCGATAGGGAGTGGTGATGACGGGCTTGGCCCCCTCCTCAAGCTCAATCACATGCTGGAATCCTCTATCAGGTGGAAATCAGGAAGGGATTTCTTGGAATACCTTGCACTACTTATCAAGAATGGATTGTGTTGATGTTATTGCAGCTTCGGGCTTCATACTTCCTTATTTATTTGTGATTATTTAATGGCAACATATCTCTAAGATGGCCGACCTCCTTTGTAATTATTATTTATTATTTGTAATTATTTTTTATGGTGGCCGACCTTGTCCTTGAAAAGGTGCGACCTATCTAGCATTGTATATATAGAAGGTCACTTTCCTTCATTCAAGCAACAAGCAAGTTCGATCTCCTTCTTCTCAAGTGTGAATTATCAATTATATCAAGTGTAGATTATTCTATTTAGTGCGAATTATTCTAAGGCAGATTGTGAGTCTATTCAAGTACAGATTGAAGGGCAGACTATTAGTTTGTGTTACATCATTGCTGGTGTTGTTTATTGGCCTTGTGTGTGGCCTCGCTGTAAAGATACTTGTTGCCATTGCTCATATATATAAGAGATATATTTGTTGCTGGGTTTTTCTCCCTCAAGAGGAGGGTTTTCCCAGGGTATCTGCTGTGTTATTGTGTCTGATTTTAAATTAATTTTCTGTGCATTAAATCTGATCATAAAAACTAACATGGTATCAGAGCGGGTTTGAAGAAGATCTTGATCAAATTGTTATAACAGCAATACTCTTTACTCTCTTTCTCATCGTTGTTTACTTCTATCTCTTTGTCAAGATGGTGATCAGAAGGATAGACTTGAGGGAGCATCTAATTTCACATCTTGGAGATTTAGAATTATGCTCACCTTGGAAGAAAGTGAATTGGTTGAGTTTGTGGAGAGCAAAGTCCCCGAACCTATTGATGAGGAAGAAAAGGTACAGTGGAAGAAGAAAGATATCAAGGCGAAGATGTTAGTTGATTCCGTGAAGGATCATATTGTTCCCATCATCTCTAAGATGAAGACGGCAAGGGAGATGTTTAAGTCTTTGGAGGAGATGTATGAGATCAACAACACAAGCCGTGCACTTGCATTGAAGCAACAACTTCATCATGTGAAGATGGCGGAAGGAGAATCTGTCATTGCTTACTTCATGAAGATTTCCGAATTGAGAGATCAACTCTTCTATTGGTCATTTTGTTGATGTCAAGGATTTGACCATGCTTTCCCTTAATGGTCTTCCTTCATCTTGGGAGTCTTACATTCAAGGAATCAGTGCAAGATCGAAACTTCCCAAGTTTGATCGTTTGAGGGCAGATTGTATTCAAGAAGAGTCTAGGTTGGCTATGTAGAAACCCTAAGTTTCCCCTGATTCTGAATCTGAATGTTTTGTTTGTTTTTCTGAAGTTTTTGGTTTTTTTGGTGTTTTTGAGCATAAATGCAATAATGCGATTTTGCAATAAATTGGAAATAAATTCTATAAAAATTATTCAACTCTGGAAACAAGGAGAATACTGATGCCAGTCTATTTATTTGTCTTCTGGATTTATTACAAATGAGATCCAATTACATGCAATCTAAAAAAAGCAATGACTTTTAATGAAAGAACCTGGTTTGTTGCAGCAATAAATGATCCTCTTGAATGGTACGGCTGTGATGAACTTGCCCTTCTCCCTCTGTTTAACAAGCTCAGAAGATCCCAGGTATCCTAGCGCCCAAACTGGTGAAGACTGGAATCCAGAATGATAGGCGTTTTTACCAAGAACAAGAATACGCCTTTTAATGGTAGTACGGCCAGGTACAACAGATGGTACGGCTGCAGCAACAGCATTAAATGCAAAGAGTACGGCCCTTCCTAATAATCTCCAGATCTAAGAGGAATAGGCGCCTACTGTAGAAAACTCCTCTGGTTGAATATCCCTTTGAAACTCTGAATATTTTAATATCTGTGATGCTCTGTAACTTCTTCTGGATGAAGAAATCTCTTGCCTGGCAATAAATCGGATGATATCTCACACCCTCTGAATCGCTCTCACTGGAGATGGCTCGTTCCCCAATGCTTCGAGACTGAAACCCTAAAGCTTCCGTGCTCAGACCAAACTTGATCAATTTTCAATCATCAATAATCATAATGGCTCGATTTTCAATGCAAAGCTTATATTTTCCTCAAAAGTGCGAATTCCTTAAAGATAGGAAATTTTAAATAATTCGACTTCCTCTTTTTAATTTCTTTCAATAGTCTCAGCTCAAATATTTAATTATAAATTTAATCGTCAAATGGCCCCTTTCTGATGATGGCACCCTTCATCGAATCACTTAAGTTATAATAAAATATTATAACTTTATATTATAAACTCCAATTAATTAATATTTAATTAATTCAATTAAATATTAATATCTTCTCATTATTCATCCGATGCACGAAGCCGTCTCCGTCGACTAAGTGATTCTCAACGCTATCAATCCATACCGCTAAAATAGCAGGGTCCTTACGCTGAGTGCCGACCGCTAAAATAGCAACTCTAAAAAGTGTCCTGAATGAGCCCAAACGAAAGCCAACCGATCAAGTACCGACAATCAAGGTTGAGCCACAGCCCATCATGACCCTCTATCCACCTATCGCCTACCTAGGGTCGATAATAGGCTAATCCCTCGGTCTCTGAGAGATGCGTCAACTAGAAGGGGACATGACAAAGCACAGAGGTATTGGTCGAAGCTCTACAAATGAAGACATTCATGTTCTTTCCGCTCAATCCTCGAAGAAGAAAGAGAAAGGTGGAAAGAAAGGATATTTCAAGAGGAATAGAGATAAAGGAGCTGATGGTGCTCCCCCATTCAAGAAGAAGTGGGACCTCTCCAAAGTCCAATGTTTTCGTTGTGACATGTTTGGTCACTATGCAAAGGATTGCCCCACCAGGCCTAATCAACATGCTTCATTTGCGGATGTGGATGAGATCTCTCCTTAGAAGGATTCTAGGGAATTTCTATTCTAAGCCATGGGCTTGTGTTCAAGCCGTGAAGGTTGTGTGCTGATCTGTACGCAAGAGCAGCGTATCTTACTACGTCCAGTATTTGCATCCATCAGAATATTTAAAGAGATAAGTATTCTTTGTTTGGTGAGTTATATCATTTAGTTAGATCTTGTAATTAGTAAAGAGAGATAGTGGTTTCTCTTGAATTGTGTTCACTAGCATAAGATTTTTTGAAGATTTCATTTATTGCATGCTGGTTGTGAAGATTTCTGAGTGTCACTCTGAAATAAAAAAGGGAATTATAATTTCGATGGTATCATTCTCTAATGCATGAACTGTGATAGAGCCTTGAACTCTTGGAGAGAGTTGGTTCTATATGCTAATTGCATATTGCATTCAAGAAATTTGTAGTTGTGCAGATTGTTTTTTTTTTGTGTGCTGAGTTTGGCACTCTCAAGAGGAGTAAAAGATGGAAGAAAGAGTTATATCAAAATTAAATAAATATAAGTTTCTTTATCCCTTCATTCTGATCTTTTGATATATTTCTCTTATAGGTTGATTCATTTATGTTTTAATATTGCTCATAAATTATTATGTATTTATGCTATAACCTGAGATAGTAAACCTTGTATGATTCTAGCCTTGATATTTCTTTGGATAATTATAAACTGTTAGTAATCTCTCTCTAAAATGCTTTCAGGACATTTCTAGGAGCAAGAAGGTGATGAGAGATTGCTTAGTGATGAAAAGCTTGAGGCATCTTGTGAGGAAGTCATGCCGACCAAAGAAATGATCAAGCGTGAAGTCACAACTTGCAGCCATGAGACTGAGTTGGTGGCTAGAGGGAGTTCACTTCCAGAAGTCTTCTTTGCAATCTCTGAAGCAGGGATCAAGAGGGAGTTCTGTGACTCACTGAGAAGAAGTGAAGGTTGCATGTTGCAAGGCCAAGTGTTAAATCCTTGAAAGACCTCTTCAGCTGCTGAGATCAGAATTGCACAAGACAGTCATCTGGATTTGATATTGGTAGCTCCGCAAACCTATTCAGAATAGAGTAATCTACTATGAGGTCGAGGAGGTCTACCCTGAACTCTCTACTATACAGAGGTGTGCACTGAGGCAAGTGTTGCAGGCAATCTTGGACGAAGAGGTCGAAGGTTGATGCAAGTGCTTGAAGATTCAGAGGGAGCCTACTGAACCTGAAGAAGATGGTAATCTAGTTGATCTTGGTTCTTTATGTTGATTTATGGAAACCAATTTTCGGAAGCTTAAGGAGGTTGCAGCTAGTTCAGATCTGGTGGATCCTACTATGTACAGTCAGTTGATTAGATCGTTGATGTATCTATACTAGACCAGATTGCAGTAAGTGCATTTTGTCAAGTTCATGTGTGAACCAAGGCAAATACTTCTAGTTGCAGCGAAGCATATCCTGAGATACTTGTGTGGCACAGTTGGATATGGGTTGAGATATTCTGCAGGTGTGGATCTGGAGTTGCATGGCTATACTGATTTTGATTGGGCAGGGTGTGTCACTAATCGGAAGAGCACCTCTGGATGTTGCTTCAGTTTGGGATTTGCGATGATCTCCTGATGTAGTAGGAAGTAGTCTTCAGTGGCACTGAGTACCGCAGAGGTCATGTACATTGCAACATGTGTGGTAGTTTGAGAAGCAGTGTGGCTTCGAAAGCTCCTTGCAGGATTGGTTGGACAATCGTTGGAGCCGACTGTCATCCATTGTGTTAATTAAGCTATCTAGAGCCTTCTGTCAATATAGTGTTTCATGATAGAACTAAACATGTTATTGAGGAAAGCATTTTAGTTGAGGTATATCAACACTGATGAGCAGACGACAGATATTCTCACCAAGCCTCTCTCCAGGATAAAGTTTGTGTACTTTTGAGATAAGCTTGGTATGGTGGAGAATACAGCCTTAACTGAGAAGGAGTCTTAGTATCAGTGATCCTCTTTAATGAGTTCTTCTTTGTGAGAGAAGTTCGAGGTGAAATCCCTTGATTAATGAGTTTTTCTCTGTGAGAGAAGTTCGAGGTGAAATCCCTTGATTAATGAGTTCTTTGTAAGAGAAGTTCAAGGTGAAATCCCTTGATTCCACCCTCTGGGAGAGCCATGGTGGATGCCATGTGTGTGACTCCATGACAGCATCACGTGAGAGAGTCCGTGATGATTCCTCTTGTACTTGTGTTTTCACCCTCTGGGAGAGCCATGGTGAAAGTCATGTTGAGGTGACAGCATCACGCAAGTGATGAACACTTGTACATACCATACATGGTTGTAGCCATTATGGTTGATATCACGATGAGGTGATATCGTTTCTTTTCCACATATGGTTGTAGCCATTGTGGTTGGCATCACGATGAGGTGATGTGTCTTGTGCAGTAGAAAGTATTCCTCCCTAGCTGAGAGGGAGTGTTGATGTTATTGCAGCTTCGGGCTTCATACTTCTTTATTTATTTGTGATTATTTAATGGCAACATATCTCTATGATGGCTGACGTCCTTTGTAATTATTATTTATTATTTGTAATTATTTTTTATGGTGGCCGACCTTGTCCTTGAAAAGGTGCGACCTATCTAGCATTGTATATATAGAAGGTCACTTTCCTTTATTCAAGCATCAAGCAAGTTTGATCTCCTTCTCAAGTGCGAATTACATCAAGTGTAGATTATTCTATTTAGTGCGAATTATTCTAAGGCAGATTGTGAGTCTATTCAATTGCAAATTGAAGGGCAGACTATTAGTTTGTGTTACATCATTGCTGGTGTTGTTTATTGGCCTTGTGTGTGGCCTCGTTGTAAAGATACTTGTTGCCATTGCTCATATATATAAGAGATATATTTGTTGCTGGGTTTTTCTCCCTCAAGAGGAGGGTTTTCCTAGGGTATCTGCTGTGTTATTGTGTCTGATTTTAAATTAATTTTCTGTGCATTAAATCTGATCATAAAAACTAACAGACTAGATGTTGACGGGTTAGGTTCCTCCTTCCTTGTGAGGTCAAGTATCAGTGATCAAGCATTATGTTGCCCAAGCCACCTCATCTCTCCGAAAAGACCATTCCATTCTTTTAGCTGAAACCACCATTGGATTGTTCCTGGAAAGGCCTCGCAAGACAATCTCCTTCCCATCATGTTTGAACTTCAATTGCATGGTTTGGTAGTTGGTGGTGTACTCCCCAAGTGAATGTAGCCATTGTACTCCCAAGACCACATCCGTGTCGCCAATGTCAACAACATAGAAATCATTTCTCACCCTGTGTCCTCCTAGGATCAGCTCCATCTGTTGAATCCGACTAGTGCAAGAAAGGACGTTACCTCCTGCGGCTGAAACATCAAATCCCTCAAAGTCTTCTGCCTTCAAACCCATCCTAGTCACTGTCCTCTTGTCAATGAAAGTATGAGTAGCTCCACTGTTTATCAATACTGTTACTCTCTACCCTTGAAGAACCCCTCTAACACGGAGAGAATGGTATTGAGTTGCTCCTGAAAGTGCTGCAAGGTCGCCTCCCATAGGTTCTCCTTCCACGGTTATCTCTTGCTCAACTCTCAAAGTAGCCTCCTCGAATTCCTCTTCTTCAACTTCCACTTCGTCAATGGGGGTTACATTTGTTAGTTTTATGATCAGATAAATGCACAGAAAATTAATTAAAAAATCAGACACAATAACACAGCAGATACCCTGGGAAAACCCTCCTCTTGAGGGAGAAAAACCCAACAACAATATATCACTTATATATTATTCAAGAATCAACTCTTCTTGTAGAATAAGGCCGAACTCAAGGCCAAGTAAGAGCACCAATTCTAGATGCAAAACACAGATTACAATCTGCACTACATATATATCAAAATCTGCACTTGATAGAACTTCGACCTGCTCTTGAAGGAAATCGCACTTAGATAAAATCGCAATCTGCCCAAGATATAATTCGCACTTGAATATAGAATGAATATCGAACTTGCTTGATGTGCAAATGAGAACAAATGATCTTGTATTTATACATTGCTTGGGAGAGGTCGCATCTCTTCAAGAACAAGGTCGGCCACAAGGAGAGTAATTACAAATTAAATAATTCACTTATCAAGTCGGCCAAGATATGATAACCAATTAAATGAAGTAAGGCGCATCTTCTCATAACAACATATAAATTAAATAGCTGGAAGCTATCATTTAATTTGATAGGCTGGAAGGAATCGTACGAAGCTGTATTTATCATCAACAACATTGATGTAGTGGATTTGACCTTTTCCCAAGCAACTGTGACTTCGAGTCCAAGGTCTTTGCAGTGAAAACATAAGCCTCTCCGACAGAGCTCATTCTTAGATATGTCCATTACATTGGGCCTCAGAGGGTAGATCTTAGGTGGATGAGTGGCCTTAGGGAAAGTTTTCCTTTGCTGCCTTGTTGAGGTGCCTTTGATCATGGGTTTATCCTTCTTGGCGGAGTCTTCAAGATTTATGGTTCTTCAAATGGCTTCCTCCAAGGATGTTGGCTCTAAAGCCCTTACCAATCCTTAGAAATAATCAGATAGCCCCTCGATAAAAAGGAACATGAGCCTCTTATCTAACATATCTGGAACCATAACAACTAACCTCTGGAATTCTGAAACATAATCATCCATGGTTCCAATCTACTTAACTCTTGTTAGCTCTTGGAAGTACACTTTAGGATCCCTCCTATTGAACCTATCCATTAGCTTTTGTGTGAAATCTGCATATGTAGTAACAAGATCGAACCCTTGTGTCACAATGCCATGGTGCCACCATTCGTGAGCTAAACCTTCCAAGTGTAGAATGGCGAATTTGACAGCTTCATCTTCCTTCATAGGGCTAAGAGAGAAGTATGTATCCAATTTTTGCACCCATGCACATTCAGTAACCTTCCCTAAGCCATCAAATGTAGGGAGTGAGAGCTTGCTGACTTTGTATTGAAGATCTTTATTCACTCGCTGCAAACGTTGTCTCCCGTCACTTCCAAATCCTTTCCTAGCATTGTTGAACTGATCAAAGGATCGCTGCTTGAGTTTCAGCATCCAGCTTCATGTAATCTTGCACAATACTACTAAAATTAGGCTGGTTCTGATCTTCTCCTTCATGTGGTGTCTCTGCTCTAGGAAAAAACTAGGCTGGGAGGGTCTGAGAGTGGCTCCATGTGACGTTCTGCTATGATTCCCTCCTCCAGATCACTCAGAGTTGCCCTCATCAGCATTGTTAGGTCCTGATTTGTTGCTGGTTATCGCAACAATGAGGGTTTGCATCATTTGCAACAGTGTCTGATTCACTTGATCTTGTTTCTCCATGAAGGATTTGATCTCATTATTTTGCTCTTCCATCTTCTCCTTACCTCTGCCTCCTATTCCCTTGACGCTGCCCTAAGAAGATGCCTCCAACTTCTTCCTCTTTCTTTCTATTGCCCTCAAATCTCTCTAACTCAATTGCATATATTTTCAGATCGTCCACAGGCTGGCCAGGATTGTGGCTCTGATACCACTGTAAGATGCTTGCATAGAAAATGAAAGACAAAGCTCCCAATACGCATTCAACAATCAATTATCTGAACAGATTATGAAACAAACATTTCGACAACATGTACAAATCTATAACTGGAGGTATCTATGAATTGAAATCAACTAACACATAGTTCTATGAACTGAAACAATGGAAAACTGCTCATTACAGTGAATAATTACATCAAGACAGATATTCGACCTTTTACTGTCGATAGAGCAATTGTATATTTCTGTGATTATATTTGAGAATGCCAAACTGGAAACAAGCCAGATTGCGGGATATGGATTGTGTCGCGTCTCAGAATATGCCGATCACTTTGTCCGTTTTCCTGGTGTCTCAAACTCCTGACGTTGATCAGTTCGCTGTAATTCGAGGGTCAAGAGAGTCGCTCGATGACTATGGCCAAGTTGACTATTGCCTGTGCCAGGAATGATCCAAATTCCGATTGTGAATGTCCTTGCATTTGGTCGGGTCTTCAATGCATATCACTGCTATGATGATTTGCACGAGAATGTTAGACTTGTGACTAGCGCCAAATTGGAGGCCATGAAAATCCTTAGTTTGTGTGTCACCCTTGTTAGTTTGTGAAGAGTCGCCCTTGGATGTATATGCACTGTGAGTGATCCGTCTTGACGCTGTGGTTTCCTGATAAGTGTGAATAACAACAAGAGGTTCGGTCGCCTTTTGCCTGTAGGTGTAGTGCGTGATCAAACTTGATGTCGCTCCAATAGGATGTGCCGGATAGAGCCAAAGGCTCGACCGGATCATTAAGGCTAGGTTACTACCACAATCGCAACTTGCAGATGGAGACAATGCTATGAGTGTTGGTGCTGAGATGTATGCAAGTCACAAATCTGCCAGGAGAGGTGATTGTCTCACCTGGGCGAGGATTCCAGAGGGCTATGTCCCTGAAGATCCGCACAAGAATGACTCCAGATTTGTGTTCTTCAAGAATAGACTAGAGACTTGCTTAAATAGATGTTCACAAGAGCCTTCCAACAGGTCGGCTAAGACAAAGAAATTCAAATATTTAACTAGGCACCAAACTCAAGTGAGTCGGCCAAATAACATAATTTAAATTATTATTAATATTTTTTATTATTATTATAATAGTGTTTAGAAACACTTTTAATTACTCCTTTGATTTAGCTTGAAAAATCTGGGACATTACAATCTTCTTCTTCTTCTTGTAGGCTCCAACCTATTGGAGGCTCCAACCCCCATGCAAATTGAGCAAGAGGCTCCAACCTCTATTTGATAGGCTCCAACCCCCACACAAACTGAACTCCAACCCAGCAAGAGGCTCCGACCTCTATTTGATAGGCTCCAACCTATTTAATTCTTCAATGCTGATGTAATAAACTCCGTCACCAAATCTGATTCAAATATAATAACTCTCTTCCTTCTTAAGTTCAATCTCAACTCACATACTATCCTTATAAATATTTTCACAACTCATACAATATCCTTCTTTCTCAAATCTGATCCAAACACAATTCTGATTCAATCTCAAATCTGATCCAATCTATGACAATGTCTTCCTTCAAATCTGATCACAAAATATATCAATGTCTTCCTATATATTTCTGCATATATCCTTCATAAAGATGTTCTCTAGTTCTTTATATAAACTTGCGCTAGGACTGCTGTGAATCTGCTCATTTTCACATATTTTTCATTACATTGTTTACATCCATACCTTCATTCGTCTATTATATTTTTTCATGGGAGGCGATCCAAATTAGAGACACATCCTTTCACAATGAATGAACACCTCCTTTGTAGATTGCACCTCTTCTTCAACCCAAATTGTACCTCTTGTTATCATAACATATACAAAATTGCACCGCATAACAAATCGTATTTCTTTAAATATTAATCACACCTTTTTACTAAATGAATAAGACATTTTGTCTTATTAAATAGAGATCGCTTAATAGAGGGAGTCAGCCTCAACATTAATTTCAAATATTTTAATCTTGGCGTTCATATATGAAGGTCGGCCTAGATAAATAAGTTTTAATTTAAACTTCAGTACCAATGGAGGTCGGCCAGCATAAATATCTAAAGTTAAATCTTTAATTTAACATTTACAATCATCCTTCAATCGTCCTTAGAAGAGAGTCAACCTTGATGGAGATCGACCTCCTTATCCTTCACCAAATATTCTCCTTATCCTTCGCCAAATATTCTTAGACAGAGATGTCTCATAACAGCCATAACAACCACTGAATGATAGTGATGATATATTTGCCTTCTTTGACATCAATGACATCCATTTCCTATATTCCCCTTTGACATCAATGACAATATTTCTAACAGGTTTATGGTAATCTTATAATAGTTTTAACTCCATACTTTTTTGGGGTCAAATATGTGCTCACCTTTTTAGATGACTACTCATGGCACACATGGGTGTACTCTCTCAAGTACAAGAGCAAGGTTCTCATCATTAAGAACTTAAAAGCATTTTTGAAGCAAGTGAAGCAATATGGTCTTTCTATTCGATGGATACACACATATAAGGGGGAAGGGGAGGGGGCGGGCGATTGGGGGGCAGGGGGGTGGTTAGGGGAGGAGTATGCGAACTAGGCATTTCAAGATTTTATAGTGAGCATGGTATTTTGCATCAACGCATATTTCCTTACACTTCTTAGCAAAATGGTGTGGCCAAGAGGAAGAACAAGACTTTATGGGAGATGGCCAATCACATTATTTAGTCTATGAACATGGCACTCTCCTTTTTGGGTCAAAGCTATCAATAGTGCTAACTATATTTAGAACTGTATGCCCCACAATGTAGTGTGGAATATGGCTCTCGAGGAGGCTTGGTCCCATGTCAAGCCTAATGTATCTACTTTTAGAGTATTTGGTAGTGATCCTAGAGATTATCGCCACACTCGTTCATAGAGAATAGGTGTTAGCCTTTTGAGTTATGCACTTTCATATGATCCTCAAAGGTTTTAAAATGTTGTAGGTGTTCTAGAGTGGGATGGTGTTATGGTTGAGGAGTATTCTTCTTTATTGAAGAATCACACATGGCATCTAGTACCTTTTTTCAAGGGAGGAAAATTGGTTTGGTGTAATTGGGTGCACAAAACTACATATGCAAGTAGATGGGTCCATTGAGAAGTACAAGACACGTCTTGTGGCTAAGGTGTTTTCATAGGTTGAGGGCATTGATTATTTAGAGACCTTTGCATTTGTTACCAAGATGGATTCTATTTGTCTTGTACTTTCTCTGATTGCATCATAGGGATGGTTAGTTTATCATATGGATGTGAAGAGTGCTTTCTTGGACGATAATCTTCATGAGGAGATCTATATGGGGTAGCCTTTAGGTTATGTGCAAAATTTTTATCTTGTTTGTAGGATTCGTTGTTCATTGTATGGCCTAAAACAAGCACCTTGGGCTTGGTATGCGAAGATAGATAGCTTCTTGCTTGCTCTTGGTTTCTCAAGAGATGATCAAGAGATGGAGGATCAAGAGATGATCTTTTGATACTTGTTTTGTATGTGAATAACTTGATTCTCACAGGTAGCTCTGCTTCCATGACTAAGGGTGTTTAGAGATTATTGGAGTAGTTTGATATGACCAATCTCGAGCTTTTGCATTTCTTCTTTTGTCTTTAGGTTTTTCAGTCTTTTGAGTGGATTTCTATTATTTATTAGAAGTGTATGCTCTTGATTTTCCAAAGAGGTTCCTAATGGCAAGGTTGTCCTCGCTCCATTTTAGTTAGGTGTCATAGTGTCTACCAGTTGCATTACACCAGAGTTGATGCTACATTGTATTGGCGGTTGGTTGGTAGTCTTTTGTACATGACACATAGTCATCTTGATATTTCCTTTGTGGTTGATCTTGTCTCTCGTTTCTCTTAGGATCCTCATGAGAGTCATTAAAAAGTAACCAAATGTATCTTGAGGTACATCCAAGGCACTTCACATTTTGGCATTCACTACACATTAGAAGCTTCTTGAATTGTGGGTTTCGTTGACTTAGATTTGAGATAGTGATGTTGATGATTGGACGTCTACTTTGAGTTTTGTCTACTACCTTGGTTCTTGTTTGATTGCATGGTCTTGCAAGAAGAAAATAGCTATTGCATTATCATCTATAGAGGTTGACTATTGAGGTGCTGTTTTTGTTAGCTAGGAGGTTCTTTCGCTTTGTCAATTGATGATGGAGTTTGGCTTTCCTCCTAATCATTGCACTACTCTTTCATGTGATAATCTAAGTGCCATACACATTTCATGAAATCTAGTGGAGCATCAACAAACTAAGCATATTGAGATCCATATACACTTTAATTGGCTTTTCCTTGTTAGCTTCACTTGCAATTGATGCTTGGGTTGAAGGAAGTTGGCCTTGGGGCTTCATCTTGTGTCTTCCTTTACTTTTAGATGTTTTCTTTATTTTAGGGAAGGTTTTTTTCCTCTAGGGTTATCTTCATGTGAGAGATCTTTTGTACATGGGTACCTCATTAGGCCTTGTTGCCAGGACCCATCCTTGAGCCTTTTGCAATTTTTTTCCCTCCCTAAGTTGCACTTAAGGGGGGGGGGGAGCGTGAGAGAGGTAATTCCTTAAATGGTTTCCCTTTTGGGTCCTTTTCATACCTAGTTATTTAAGTTACTTAGTGCATCTACTTTTTGTGTCTCAAGTTATGTGATCATGACACTTGTCTTGATCTCATGTTGTCCTATGTCTCACCCTTACCTATATATAAAAGGTTTCTTTGTGTACATTTTATTCCATTGCAGTGTATACTATTGTACCAGTATTGGCATTATAAGATTTTAATTGCTTCTCTCTTGTGTAGAAAGTTATTTGGCAATTTGTCTTGGTTGGTGTTCTCAGCTTGGAGTATTTGCCTATTGAGGTGCAAGTTACAAACATCTTCACCAAGCCTTTGGCATTGCTTTGTTACCTTCACTTGCAATTGATGCTTGGGGTGAAGGAAGTTGTCCTTGGGGGGTCATCTTGAGTCATCCTTAACTTGTACACATTTTCTCTATTTTGGGGAGAGTTTTTTTCCTATAGGTTTTTCTTCATTTGTGAGAGATCTTTTGTACATGGGTACTTAATTAGGCCTTGTTGCTAGGATCCATCCTCGAGTCTTTTGCTCATTTTTTTTTGGTGTGAATGGGGTTATTTCCTAATACTTGTTTACCTTTTGGGTCCTTTTCACACTTAGTTAAGTTACTTAGGGCATTTACTTTTTGTGTCTCAAGTTTGAGATCATGACACTTGTCATGATCTCATGTTGTCTTATGTCTCACCCTTGCCTATATATACAAGGGTCCTTTGTGTACATTTTATTCCATTATAGTGTATATTATTGTACTGGTATTGGCATTATAACATTTTAATTGCTTCTCTCTTGTGTGGAAAGTTATTTTGGTGTTGCAGAAGATTCTTACTCCTGTGAGTCTTTTTGGTAACTTCAACATATTTCACTTTGATCCATAGTCAACATATCATAGTTTAAAACTCATACTCAACAATAACTTGGGGAAAAATTTGGCATATTTTCTGAACATTAAAAAATGCATAAATATGTAAAATAATCTTAAAAACATGCACAATACTGAATTTACACAGGTCATAAGTAGTTTTTCCTTCATTTATATATTAAAAATAAGTTCGATTCATATCATAGGGTCATACGATTATAAATTACATATCTGTATTAATATTTTACAAACTTCATCCATGGAAAACATGGATCCAAAACAATTTTTACTTTACACTGTTTAAAACCAGAATGTTGGTCTGGGGGTAGCAGCCCCCAGTGGGGTTAAGAGGTAGCATCCCTTGTGGGGGTTTGGGGCAACACTGTTAGTGGGGTTGAGGGGCAGTGCCCCTGGCGTATACCTTGTTGCAATACAAGGTGGGATCTAGGGGTGGGGCCCCCACTGCCAAGCCCAAATTAAGGCCTTTGAGATCACATGAACCTACCTGGTGCATGCTTGAATGCTCCTTCGAATTTTTGAAAAAACCTATTCAAAAATGATGAAAAATGAAGATTTTTTTTTGGTGGAATAAATGTAGGCACGGTTGAGTTTTTCTCCCAAAATTGTGAGTTCTTGGCTAGTTTTTGCAAATTTCTTGGCAATAACTCACCAGTGAGTTATGCTGCAAGTGACTCGAGCCAGTTTGACTTGCGAGTTCTACAAGCTTATGGCAAGTTTTTCATCTATGAAGCATAACTTCTCAATGGCAAGCAGTAATATATCTGACAAAACTTGGTGATAACTCACCAGTGAGTTATTCTGCAAGTAACTCATGAGCCATTTTCACTTGCAGGTTCTACAAGTTTATGGTGAGTTTTTCATTATGCAACATACCTTCTCAATGGTAAGCAGTAATATAACTTTTTAAGAGAAATATCTTAAGACTTATCCTGAGAAACTTATCCTGAGAACGTTGAGGGCAAACAAGAAGAAATTAACTCAAGGTAAGCAGACTGAGGAACAAAATTTAAGTTTTTGCAGATTATTTGAGACCTGAGAAGGATGTCATCCTCAAGATTTATAGATTACAGGAAAGTGTATGTTGCCTTTACACTCCATCAATCAGTCTGGATCTGTAG
Source organism: Sequoia sempervirens (assembly GCA_007258455.2). Taxonomy (NCBI): domain Eukaryota; kingdom Viridiplantae; phylum Streptophyta; class Pinopsida; order Cupressales; family Cupressaceae; genus Sequoia; species Sequoia sempervirens. The sequence goes on along the minus strand of VDFB02039786.1, from coordinate 2,629 downwards.
TAGTCAGCTGCCTATTATGTTTTGGAAATAGCCAGCAACTACAATCATAGATTATCTGCATGTAGAGCCACACAGAAAGGAGCAATCCTAGACCTTTTTTAATCAGCTTCAATAATGTTGGTGATTTGATGGGCAACAAAGACTAACAGTGATTACACAAGCCCACACATATTTTTCAACAAATGAATTAGAACTAATTACTAGTCATCATTTAGATTTGGATTCAGGTTGATGAACAGCATGTAGGTTAGGATTAGAACCTTCAAGCATTCACTGTTTGTGATAATAAAATGCAGTGCATGTTGAGGCATAAATAATTGAATGTCTTTATTGAAAGTATCTTGATCTTTGATTACAATTAAGAAGTCTTAGCTGCTAGTATTGAGTACATAAAGGATTTGCTATCTGCAGATTGCTATGGCTCCATTTTCAGCAACACCAGCATGCTTTGTAGTATGTACTGCAATATATTTTGGTCTGGGTGTATCCTATCATGCACCTTTCCACAATGGCCTTAATGAGAAACTTAGGTGTGAACTCATTACCAAACAGTAGCAAATCATTTTAAGGATTTTAATCACTTTTGGACAATTCCATTAGAACACCTTTGAGAAGAATAAAGATCTCTAAAGATAACCATTCGGAGTCGTCTCTCTTTATATCCAAACCACTAATTTATTTAATAAGGGAAACACAGCTATCGCCTTCAACTTTGCCATCTGTAACCTTTGACATTTTGGCTGTTTAGAAGTTGAGGAAAGCTTCTTTGATCTTCCAGGTGGTAGGAGTGGTGCCTCATAGGCCTTTCCATAGGCATCCATGATTCTGTCAATCTGTTTTCTCTTCTTGCTTATTCCATAAATGATAAATCCCATTCTATTGTTTCTTTAATTCCCTGTTTCTACAATCTACTCAGAAACTATATGTGTTATATATAGGCTTTGATTCAGTTTTATCTGCCAGGTGTGAGTATATGGCATAAGCATCACTTCTATACTGGATGGTAGTTTTAATGTCGAGGGTGAAGTGCTTGTGAAAATGCTGCAAAGTAAATTCGAAAAAGGTTTTTCTTTATTCATAGTTTTTTAGGAAAATAAACTATTTAAATTTCTTGAGGAATCATTTTTTTGCATGGTACTATGTTTAAGATATTCTTTAATCTTTAGTGTTATATTTAAAAAGCTTATGGGGAAAATATCATGGGGTTAAACAATATGTAGATTGAAGAAATGGCTGGAGACATTCAACCATTGCTGAAAGACATTCGTGAGGGTGGATTACTGAAGGAGGTTGAGCGCTTGACACAGAGTCTTGCAGATACAAGTGAAGATTTGAGGTAAGCATTCATACGTTCAGATTGTTTTTATCTTGGATAATGAAGAAATTATTCTTAAGTGTTAACTGATTTATTCAGAGCAGTATAACATTGAGTATTCTCCAGGCATATTAAACATGGGCATCTTTGAAACCTTTAACACTGGAAATACTTCTAAGAGTTGCAAATGAGCTTCTCTAGACTGGATTACTTCTCAGAAGTCAAACTTTCTATAGATTTTGTTTGATATTAAATGTTCTTTGTGAAGAAGAATATGAAATTCAATTAGAGCATCCAAGACTAATGGAAGAATACTGATTTTTTATTTTTCTTCTCGTAAATTGTAAGAAATGATGCATCTGGGTAGTTGAAGTGGTTCAAATTCCATTCTTTACAAGGACACGATCTGTAATTGATGGTGAATCTAAAAGGGCACTGGATTCTAACATGAATTGAAGTTCGGGATTTCAAAGGCTTCACATTGAATATTTGAGGCAATGCAAGTTGGGGTGCAAAAAATTGGCATTGGTTGGACATATATACCTTGGCATTGAAACTTATGTGAAGGTTGGTGCCATTGGCACAAAAAGACAGAGCAGCTTTGGCATAGGTTTGTTTCTAAATCTGAGGTTGGTTCAAAAGTTGAGTTTAGCAAAGAGTTTGATGTTGGCGCATGGATTTGTTTGGATGGAAAATAATGCACCCCTATTGAACTTGTACTAAAGATGAAGTTAGAGCTACTTGGGAGTTAAGAGTCTTTTTCAATAGAAGATCTGTGATCTGAAATGAAGCACCAGGTGAATACACAATCTAGTCCCAAGTTTCAAAAGTAAACATTATACAATACTAGCTACAAAAGTGAGGGCTACAATCACCCCGGGAAATAGAGAAACTTTTATGTCATCTTGTTCAAATATAGTTTTTTTTTTCTATTTTGTTTGTTTCATGAATCTTTTCACATGGACCTTTGCTACTTTAATAATGGTAATTAACATGTACAATGTTTTGCATAAACAGTAATACTTCTCATTTTTGTTATTGCTAATTTTTGTGGTAGGGGTATGTGATGAGCCCTGCTGGCTCTCTACTCAAACCCCCAATTTTTCTTAAGTCTTTAAGTGTTATTTAGTTTTTTAGAGAAAGATTGATAGACAGAAGAGAAGGGGCGCACATCATAAATGCTCATAAAATGTAAATTTGCACTATTTTCTTCAGAATGAAAGTGTAGATTGCATTATTTAACTGTGACAAATAGATTGCAAATGATACACATACCAAAATATCTCCAGATTATTTAATTAAAGAAATTAGCAA